>QLOI01003667.1:0-10937 GCA_003313605.1 Tuber umbilicatum | reverse complement strand
GGGGGGGGGGGGGGTGTTCAGCTGGAGCGCGACATTGTTCTGGTAGGAGGTTTCGAAAAGTGGGGTGATTTCTTCTTCTGGTTCTTCAGCATTGAAGAACACGGAGACAGTGGGGTCGACAGGGGGTATAGCAGAGGAAATAAAGGGGCGGGGATAGGGGCCCTAGAGGGGTAGGGCGTGGAGCGTGCAGAGTCCCTCCCCTGATGGCAGAGGGATCTAACCGAGGGGGGGCAGGAGGGAGCAGGCGCGGCCGGAAGGGAGTGAGGGGGAAGATCCATGTTTTCAGGACCTGATAGGATTACTGGGCTAGGCCACAGATATCTCTCCTAAGAGGTCCAGGGAGCAAGGCAGGGCGTGAGGCGAAAAGGTCGTGGAGGCAAAAATCTGACGATAAAGTGCATGGTGTTGTATTTTCAGAGACGAGGTAAAAAGCGGTTGCGAAGCATGATCAATCTACATGACTCAAGTCCGTCCTTATATAGATCTTCCCACAACCTGCTTACAAATCCAAATAACTATTATGAGTCACAACTGAGCCTCATACACTCGCGCAACAACCTATGAATTAAACGAGTCGTTGCACAATAACCATATAACTATGACTTGCTAGCGCAACTCATGTGAAAACATAACATCATACGACCCAAAATGGGTCATTCGCGTAACAATAATATATGAATCACAACTGTGAGTCATGTAAAACATCCCATGACCTCTAAACAGGTCATGCGCATACAATTAATAATGTAAAACCATATAACAAACGAAACCCTTATGACTGGTACGTGAGTCATAGTGCGAAAATAGCTAAGTCAGTCTAGAATAGTGACATTAGCTCCCCTCTCCCTTAGGCCATAGTCCAATATGGCCAAGCGTTTGGTTCCTCCTCTTAACAGTATTCCCAAACCATTGGAGTCCGATGTCTCGGTTCCTCTGGTTTCTCTTTCTCGTATCTTGCTCCATAGAAGTCTTCCATCATCTTCATAGGGAGTTTTTAGAGTAATTCATTATCCATTTGACTTGTTCGCGTTCCTCTTTGCGAGCGAATCGTTCTTTTTCAAGTTCCCTTTTCAGGGCTTCATTTTCCTTTTACAGTGTGACTGCGTGGGTTGTTGTTCCTACATTGTGTTTTTGGGAGTTTGAGAGGTGTTTTCGTTCTTCGTCCAAGGTTCGTTGGAGGTTACTAACCTGAATCTCCAGTTCCGTGATCAGTTTACGAATAGTTTCCACCTCTTCAGAGTGTTTTTTATCCCACGCTTCCGTCGTTGGTCTCGTCCCCTGAGACCAGTTGTCTTTGGTCCGCTGTGTCGCGTGGAAACGGCAGCGATTACGCCAGTTGATGCGTTCGTGTCGAGGTCCTTTAGGTATTTGGGAAGGTCTCCTTTCTCAATCGATCTCCATCCATTCTTCCTCCAAAGGAGGGGAAGATCTTGTAGCATTTTCCCGCGTGGGGAAATGGTCACAGTTTTTCTTTTTGTCCAAGTGTGTAGGACAGTAATCGTAGTAGTAAAAGGTAAAATGTAGTCCGTTGTGTTCGTTGTTTTTCTGGATTTTTTTGACTTTGTTTTCGAATTCTTCACTATCTCACTATTCGTCAGCCCAACTAACCTTCTTTGAGCTTCCGGGGGTAGTTTTGGTTAAATCGTTGGACTGTATCTTTCGCGTTGCTGAAATTGGTGGCCGGGTACCACCGGAGATTTTGTTCAGAAGAATACGCGGTCCACTTGGCCCAGTATTGAAGTTTGTTGTAATGTAGACGAGAATCTACTATCTTATCAAGTGCGTATTCGTTTTCGTCTTTGATCTCTATAGGCGCAGGTGTGTGTTTCTTTTGTGAGGGAAAGGAGTTATCGTAGGATGGTGGGAGGAGACTGATGTGGAATGCAGCATGAGTGTTGTTCATTGAGCGCAGAAGGTCGAGTTTATATGCTTGAAGTCCTATCTGTTCAACTATCTGGAATGGTCGTAATTTTTTGTAACTAGTTTCTTCAAAGGTCTTATGGTTCGTATGTTGCGTGGCAGCAACCACACCATATCGCCAACCATAAGGTTTGGGTCTGGTTTTCGTTGTTGGTCGGCTGACTCCTTTTACCGTTGCTTTGCATAATTGATTTCTTCTCGGAATATGTCGTGCAGCTTGCTCATGTCCTTAGCTTGTGTTATCTTTGCTGGTATTTCGTAATTTGCCTGATCGAATATTGGGTCATATCCATAATTCGCACAAAAGAGTGTTGTTTTAATTGTTTCTGGTTTTCCATTATTGTATGCGAATTCAGCCGATGCAAGATATTGCATCCAATCATCCTGCTGATAGTTTACATAAGTGTGTAGATACTGTTCTAGTATCACATTAGTTCGTTCCGTTTGCCCATCAGTTTGGGGGTGGAATGCAGTACTTAAGCGTCTCGTGATGCTTAAATGTTTGGTGATTTCTTTCCACATTTCCGATGTGAATAGTGATCCTCGATTGGATATGATATCTTTTGGCAGTCCAGGCAATCTAGAGACTTGGTCTTTAAACAGATGAAAGAATTGATTCGTGTCCTTGTCCGTTCTGCATGGTAGGAAGTGTGCCATTTTCGTTGGGCGATCTATAATGACCCATATGGCGTCATAACCTTTCGACTCTGGAAGTCCAGTGATAATATCCATTGCAATGGATTGCCAGGGTCTTCCGGGAGCTTCGAGAGGTTTCAGTAGTACGTTTGGTGCATGACGTACTGCTTGCGTTCTTTGGCATGTTTCGCAGTTTCTGACTTATCGTTTAACATCGTTTCTCATACCCGGCCGGTAGTAGGATCTTGTGATGAGTTCTGTTGTCTTAGTCGTTCCACCATGTCCTGCTTGCTGGAGGTCGTGGTTGCGTCTAATTGTTTCGGTTCGTAATTTTTCGTTGTTCGGAATCCATATCTTGTTATCGTACCACAGATAACCGTTATCTTTTTTGCATAGTCCCAGGGCTAGGCCTTACATTTCTTTTAGGCCATTTCGTAGTACATCGATGATATCTGAAGATTCCCGTTCTTTTCCGGTCACGACTTGCATCCATTGAGTATAATGGTCATCTGTCAGTGTCCCTGTCTGGATTACATTTATGGATTCGTATCCAATATTGTCTTCTTCTTCGAAATATTTTTCTCTGTGTAGTAAAATCTGCTTTCTCTGTTGGATTCATTCGTCTTCTTTCGTCGCTATATCTTCTTCCCTTCTGGTAAGGGCGTCTGGCTGGCTTCCTTGTTTGCCAGGTCGATACTTGATTTTGATATGGTATTGAGACAGAGTTTCACTCCATTGTGCTTGTCGTTGATTAAGTTCTTTAGTGGTGGTAAAAGCAAGAAGGTTTTTGTGGTCGGTAATCACCCTTATTTCTTCTTGGCTTCCGAGTGCGTATTTTCTCCATGCTTTAAGTGCTTGAACTATGTCTAATAGTTCTTTATCGTGTATGTCGTAGTTGCATTCAGCTTTCATTATTGTCTTGAATCTGAATGCCACCGGTTTCCATATCCCATCAGTACCGAGTTGTGATAGTATGCCAGAGCATACATAGTTGGAAGCGTTGGTTTCGATCATGATAGGGAGTTCTGGTTGAAAATGTTGTAATATGGGTGCCGTGGTAAGTCTTTTCCTGAGTTTATCGAATCCGATTTGTTGTTTTTCTTTCCATTTCCATTGGATATTCTTCTTCGTTGTATCATATAAAGGTTTAGCAATTCTGCTAAATCCTTCAATGAATCTTCGATAAAAGTTACAAAAGCCTAAAAAGCTTTGTACTCCTTTGACTGCTTTCGGTAGTCCCAATCGTCTATTGCCGATTTCTTGACTGGATACACACGTACTCCTTCAGGATTTACTATAAATCCTAAGTATTCCGTTGCTTGTTGATGGAATTCACATTTCATTGGTTTGAGCCTGATTTTTGCGTTTTGGAGAGCCTGCTGGATATTCCTTATATCCTGTTTGTGTTGTTCCATAGTTTCAGAATATATGAGTATATCGTCTAGATAGACGTTACATCATATGTCCAGGAATTCACTGAGTTTGGAATTGATCCATCATTGGAAGGTTGCTGCTGCGTTGGTTAATCCCAAAGGCATAACAGGTATTCGAACAGTCCATATCTTGTCCGAAATGCTGTTTTCCATTCTTCTACTTTCGCAATCTGGATATTGTGATAGCCATCTTTGATGTCTAATTTCGGATAATATTTTGCCTTCCCGGGTTGGTCGAGTGCTTCTTCAATCCGGGGTAATGGATATTGGTCTTTCTTGGATACGGCGGCGTTTAGTCCTCGAAAGTCCACCCATAACTGAAGTTTTCCATCTTTCTTTTTGGCGAACAAGATCGGTGCTCCTGCGGATGACGATGACAGTTGTATCCATCCCCTGGTCAGAATCTGGTCTAGGTAATCTCTTATTGCTTTCAACTCTTCAACCCTCAATGGATAGAGTTTCATAAATGGCGCGGTTTTTCCTTCTTCGAGTTCTAGGCGGTGGTCTTCTGGTCCGTTTTCGGGAAGGTCCGTTCGTTCCCCTTCTTCAAACTTGTTGAAAATGTAGGCATACTCTTTGGAGATAAGCTGTCTTAAGGTGACTTTCTTCTTTTTTGCTTCTTGTTGGACCGCTAGTCTTGTACTGAGGGTAGAGGCTTCTGCTATAATCGGTCCGTTGTTTTCAGGTTCCAATTTCAAAATGCCGGTTTGTTCTCCTTGTCGATATAGTTTTCCAAAGGTTTTTGCTGATATAAAATCGATATCCATGCTTTTTCCTTGGATGTTTAGCAAGTTGTTCGTTCCGCTTCTTCCTAACCCTTGGGTGCTCCTGTCTGTCTGGTCCAGGTCTTGCACTTCCTTAAGTGTCCTGATGTCAATCTTTTTGATAATCATTTGTGCTATTCGATCACCTTTGTTGACCGTATAGTTTGATTCTTTCAGGTTTATTAATAGGACTTGGATTTCACCTCGATAGTATGCGTCGATCACTCCTGCTCCCGTAGTGATGCCATATCGCATGGCTAATCCACTTCTTGGTGTGATCCTTGCATAGGTGCCTTCTGGTAGTCCTATCGCTATTCCTGTCTTGATCATAGTCTGTCCTTTGGCTGGGACAGTCGTACCATGCGTGCTATGCAGGTCGTGACCCGCCGCTCTTGCCGATCCTTTGACTGGTATCTTGGCCTCTGGGTTCATCCTCCGAACTTGGAGGTCTTTGTTCGTACATATTGCTTGCGATATGTTTGCTTGTTTGTTCTCCCAAAGGGCTATCTCTTCAGGAGTTGCTTCAATTGTTATTGAGACCATTAGGCATGCTTTAGCGCATCTGTCGCTATTGAAGAATATCTTTTCTTTTGCCCAGTCGATTCTTAGGTTGTGTTTTTGGAGCCATGGTATTCCTATTATAAACTCATGTTTTTCCAAGTTGGCAACTGGGAATGTTATCGTTTCTTTCTCCGCTCTGATTTCTATTGTTACTTCTGTGATATGGGTAATAGGTCCTGCTTTGTTTCTTTCTCGGTTGACCAAATATATGTCTCCTGGTTTGATGATCTTTTTCAGGGGCATCAGTCGATTTTCACAGAATCTTCGGTCTATGAAGTCCTCTGTTGCTCCTGAATCCAGCATGGCGTTGATATCGGTGGTTCCATTCTGTGTGAATAAATATATTTTGATCATTAGATGATCTGAATCGTTGTCGTCTGTGGTATAGAGTTAAGCCTTTTTCAAAATTCTCAATAGTTGTGCTGATCTCGTGGCTTTGCCGATATCTTTGTTCCTCAGACCACTCCTTATTGGGGACTTTGATCCTTTAAAGTGTCTGTTTTATCGTTTTCCGCTGTAGTTTCTTTTAGTTAGACTATTTTTTTGTTGCAGTTGGCGATAAAATGTCCTTGTTCTCCACAATGTAGACATGCGTTTTGGTTTGGTCTCTTTCTGTACTCGGCTGGGGATATCCTTGGAAATTGAATCTGATTTCTTGGTCTGTTACGGTTGGCGTCCTAGTCCATTGAGTCCCCTTTGAGTTGGTTACTCGTTGTCTTGAAGGTTCCGTTTTTGTTCCTTGGTACTGTCTCGGTTTTTGTACCGCTTTGTCTTTCTCTTTGCAAGTGCTTCACTGCCGTCAATTTGGTTTCTTTGCGGATAGCCCAATCAGCCTGTTCTTCGGCATCGTCCACTTCGTCGTTATAGGGTTTGAACTCATCTAGCAACTGGGAAGGCATTCCCATGAATAGACATTCCCCGGCTGTGGCGTCGTCTAGTCGGGCTTCGGTTTGGGCCAGTCTGAATTCATTCCTGTATTCTGGCATTGTTTTGTTTCTTTGTTTCATTTCCCGGAGTCTGGCCCTTACTGCTCCTCTTGGATCAACATCTCCAAATTGCTCTCTGATGGCTCTTAGGAATTCATCCCAGTCATGCCATCCGGTGTGCCTTATCCCTTCTGTAGAAGGGGTAAGCCAAGCGCTTGCGTCTTTTCTTAGTAGGCTAGAGACGTAGACGATGTTTTCATTATCGTGTCCTCTGTCCCATCCCACTGCTCGGAAATGTATTCTTGATCCCGCAATCTAATTTTGTAGTTGGGCTCTTTCGCCAGAATAAGTTTCTAGTTGTTTGACTTTTGGCTTGGACTGTCCTAATGCTTGTATGACTTGTCGTAACTGCGCTGGTGACAGTTCTGGTAGTTCTGGTGGCGGTGCGGGTGCATCCGGAGGTGGCACTGGTGGGCCTGGAGGTGGGCCTGGTGATGGTCTAATTTTAGACATCCTTTCACTTTTGTTGTCTGAGGTTGAGGAATCAAATTCGGATCATGTTTCTTGTGTAACTGGAATCAATATCCTTCCTAACTGGAAAACAGTTCTTACGAGGGCTTCTGATAGTCCTCCTAATCCGAGGTCGTCGTCGAATGTATAATCCGTGTTGAATCGTCGGGTGTTGCTTTAAGGCGCATTCAAATATTAAGATCGCTCGTCGATCTGTCTTATCTTACTAACTCGCAACAGGCAGGGATTCCTTATCGTACAGTTATCGTATACTACTCTCAAGAGTTGCGTTAAACCCTTAAGTCTCATTGTATTAACTCCGCCGTTTATAAGGAGAAAAAGGATATTTGTTAACGAGTAAGATTCTTTACACAAAATTATAGAGAGGAAATAACTTGGATGGTTGTGTGAAGATCTATCTACAGGACCTTTATTTTTATTTTTTTTCTCTTTTAACTCATAATTCTTATTTTAAACTATTGGGGCAAGATGTCGCATGCAGCAGCTAGGCTCTGGCGTTCCCTCCTGGAGAACCCCCACCTCAAAAACAACCGCGCAGCAAAACCCAGCCCCAGCTCCCAGTCCTCACAAGGGATGGTGAGGAGATCGATCACATGGATCCCATCTACTTCCAGAGTCTCTTTGTGAAGTGTGCCATGGAACTACAGATACCAGAATTCGAAACCCGACCTGCAGTAGCCATCCTCCTTCAAGTGTTTCGTCAAACCAATATCGCATGCAGGAGGGCCCTGGACTCGGTTACTCGGGAACTCATGGCTCTTCGCAAGGAAATCGAGATACTCTACATCACGGATCTTAACCGCCTTGTCACTCTCACTACGGCTCCCTCACCACCCTAAATTCCTCAAGCCTCAGGGACTCCCCCTGAGCCTCCCACCGCTCCCGCTCCTCTTGCACCACCTGCAACTATTCCCTCCTCTGGTCCTCCCACTTGGGCCACTGTCGCGAGGAAAGGCAGGAAGAGAAAGCCTAACCACACTCCTAAGCCTACTGCAAGGGAGGCGAAACCCCTTGATCCTTCCAAGGCTCCCCAGTCCAAGAAGTCAATCACCATGAGAGAGAGACGCCTGGTCATTAAACGCGATGGCTCCCCCCTCACCTCTACTGCCATCCAGCTCAGAGATAGCATCAACACTGCTCTCTCAGCCACCTACGTTCAGACTGTGTCCTTGAGGGCGGCAATGTCACTCTTACTACCATGGATAATGTGAAGGCCTCCGCGCTCAACAGCCGGATCTCTTCCTCCCTCCACCTGATTCCTGGAACTACCACTGTCCATTTGGACACCCCAGCCATGCACCTCTTGGCCCAAGGCATACCTACATGTTACCCCCTGGCCACCATCGCCAACGAGCTCACCACGTTCAATACTGGATTAGCCCTCACACAGCAACCCAGATGACTCAACTCTGCTGTCTCCTGTGCCGGTAAAGCGGCCTCGACTATAGTCATCTCAATCACCGGCTCAAAGGCACCCAGCCTTGTCAACAAGAGACTCTCTGCCTTCTCCTCCACCTTTAGGTCTGAACGTCACCTTCGTTTTAATTCATTCACCCAGTGTTCAAACTCCTACCGGTTTGGCCACCACAGTACCAAGTGCTACAACCCTGCAACCTGCCGCTGGTGCACCATCCGACATTCCAGTGGGGATCACTCCTGCCCCACAGCTACCTGTCATGTCTGAAGTCGCCCTGTTTTTTTTTATTTTTTTTTTTTTTTTTCCGTCATATGTTTATTGATTATGGCCCAAAAACGGACATACTGCTCGTGCTTTGGCATACAAAAAGCCATAATTCCAACGCAATAACAAATGAAATAACAACACTCAAATAACGCAAGCAATCATTCAAAGTGGGAAAACAAAATCCCTAGCATCGCCATTGATGACTAACGTAAAAAGTAAAGAAATCCTTAGTCCAAAACAACAGCCCAAACCAACGAAAGTCATATGTGAGGGAACCCATCATCATAATCACCACCTACAGCTGACGCCATGGGCACCCAAAAACAATAACAGCAGGTAAGTAAAGACAAGTCGGAAAAGTAAATAACCCCCAAGGCCTCAGGAAGAAGAGGCAGGGGAGGAGGATAAGGCCATTGGCGAGCCAGGCAAAGGTGACGCCGGTGGGGAGGCAGACATCACGGGAAGCACACTGGGCAGGAAGCCTGTGGCCGTGGCGGAAATGTATCGGGCCAAATTGATAGTAAGGGTGGCCGAGGACCAAACAGGGGCTTGAGGCGTGAGACTGGAGATACCCTGAAGGTGGGATGCTCTTTCCTGGGCTTTAGTCGGACAAAGAAGGATAGCGTGATCAAAGGTCTGGTCTGTTTCCTGGCAAAAGGGGCACAGGGTAGAGGCATCACAGTTGGACCAGGAGGTGTGGGCAGCGAGGTAGCTTTTGTCGGCCCTCATCTGATGAAGACGGGTCGCTGAAAACTTAGGCAAACCCATGAAGGCGTGGGGAGTAAAGGAAGGTGGGAACTTGTACGAGGGGGGGGGCGGCAAGACAGCCCAGGAAGCGAAGGTGGAGGCGACAACCTTGGACTTAAGGGAGGCATATGGTGGGGCACCCGCCGGATCATACGGGCAGGGAAGTAGTAGGTAAGGGGAGGCCAGGGGGAGTCTGTCGGGCAGGGGGTCTTTGATAGAGAAGGCAATAGCGTCGAGGAGGAGGTGTCAGCGGAAAGGAGAGGGGGCAGTGGACCAGAGGCGGGGACAATAGGAACCACGCAGGGGGGTCAGGAGGTGACAGTGTGAGGGGGCGCACCAGGAGTTCCAGGTGGGGACACGCGGATCGAGGCGGGTAGACGCAGGGTTGACATGAGGAGGATAGCAGAATAGATGGAGGGCAGCCAGGTATCTTTTGTGCTGCAGTGCCAGGGAGATTGGGGGGAGGGAGGCCTTGCGGTAGAGGATGGCGGGGGTGGTAGCCCTTAAGCAGTTGGTGATCCATCGAAGGACCTCGTGCCAGAAGGAATCCAGCTTGCAGAGGATGGTGGCGTTGGGGATAAGGAGGTCAGCGCCATATGTAAGGACTGGGAAGAAAAGTCCAACAGCGAGTTTGCAACAACACCAGGGGGAAAGTCCTTTCCCAGCTGGGCTGAGACGCTTAATCAGCCCGAAGGAAGCCCAGGCCAAGGCCAGGCGGTTGTGGAAGTGCGAAGAGGTTTCCATGGAGGGGGTGAGCCAGTAGCGGAGCCAACGCAGATGTGCGGTGGGACTGAACAGGAGGGAGATGATTGAAATCCGGGCATGACAGACAGGATTGCGGTCCCTTGACGTACGCCAATGGATAAGCTCAGTGTTAGGAACCGAGAAAGAGACTCCCTGGGGGGCTGCACGATTGCTGAGGGTGAGGAAGGCATGCTGTAGGCGCCTGATGTTGGAGCGGTAGGAGGAGGAGCTAACTGTGACGGGGTAATCATCAACCTAAGAGATAACAACACAACGGGTGATGGAGATGTGAAGGCGAGAAACATATATAACGAAGAGGAGAGGAGAAATTGGGGAGCCCTGAGGGGTGTCCACAGATACGGGTGAAAACATCCCCGTAGCGCCTTGGAAAACGAGGTGGCACTGCCCAGAGGTGAAAAAGGAGGAGATCCAGGAGACCATGTACTTAGGGGCAGAGAAACGGCGGAGCATAGTGCAAAGTTGGTTGGAGTTGACGTTATCGAACCCATCTTTTATGTCGAGGAAGAGGGAGGAGACCTTGAGGCCAGTGGTCTGGAGGAGGTGGACTTCATGTTGGAGGGTGGCCACTGCGTCATAGCTGCTGAGCCCAGCCAGCGAGCCACATTGGTGGAGGTTGAGGAGGAGGGTAGAGCGAGAGAAGGCAGCCAGGCCCTCCGCCGTGATTCTTTCCAAAATCTTCGAGACTGTTTCTAGCAGCACAATGATACGGAACGAAGCTGGGGTGGAATAATCAGACTTGCCAGGTTTGTCGACGACGATGCCGTTAGCCTTCTTTAAGGAAGAGGGGTGAAAGCCATGCAGGAGGAGGGGGGTGAGAAGCGATGGGAGGATATCCTTGTTGGCCTGGCGGATGTTGTTCCAGACCCCACACAGGATTGTGTCGGGGCCAGGGGCAGACGAGGAGGAGGAACGGCGGAAGATGAGCGAGAGTTCCTCCTGAGTGATGGGGGGGACGTCAGGAAGGGGAGGT
>QLOI01003666.1:0-33651 GCA_003313605.1 Tuber umbilicatum | reverse complement strand
AAAAAAAAAAAAAAAGTCAACAGACATCGTTTCCCGGTAGACGGCTCAAAAATGTTTGTCTAATTTTCCAGCGTCCTAAATTCGTGTCGTTGTCTTGGAGATGCGTTTGGAAATCCCACCAGACACTGCTCAAGGGTAGACGGCCGTGTGTAAACAGGGCCTTATTTGGTATGATAACACAATCGTCCACACGCAGTCGATTACTCGAGTAATGTCTCGAATGAGAAGAAATGATTGATCCGGTGCTTTGCGCTCTACGTTATTGACATAATCTCGTGACTAGCCGTGACATAAACTCTTTATTACTTCTATTCCCAACGCTCTCACATAGAGCGAATACCTCTATTTATATGACACTCGATACCGATCGGAGCTCACAAGAAATCCTAAGTCCTCCACAACTTTCATTCCAAGACCAAGAAATAACAACCTCTAGCGTGCCCAGATATTTGCAAAGTTTATTCTACTGGAATGGCCGAGTTGGAGCTAGACATAATATTGTAAGATGTGAATTCCAATAACGTCTCCAGCTCCGGTTCAGTCATGTTAGCACTGGGCTACTCGTACTTACTGGTGGTTTATCAAGGTTTCCTTTGGTAGAAATGGCTTATGCATCCCTTACCTAATCATGCATACGAAATTGCCCTGTCAGCGACATTGTCCTACCGGTATCATTCTCTCTACTTCCCAGATGCGGGCCGTTTTTTTCTGCTACTGTGCTACATGAAATTAGAGGGAGTGATTGTGTGATCCCGGTATCGTAAAATCTAGTGAGAACCGCCATTCCCGTCAGCCCTGTGGCCACCCGGCTCTGAGTCGAAAGTTCCCGAGAAGGATTAGCATTATCTTGAGCCCCAGTAGGTGTTGGATTCTGGTGATAGGTATTCGCAATTCTGTTAACTTGTCAAATCAAACCTAGCCTGGGCTGACGGGGATCGAAGGTTTCACGAGATTCTACGGCAGCCATCACCTCCGGCCGTTGACGCAGGCAAGCAATTCTATCACCTCTATCAAATACTGCCCCACGATCCCAAGCTATAACACCGCGAGCGATCCGCAGAGAAGCATGTCCGAACGCACCGGGAAGGAGAAAATGCTCGCGGGCGAGCTCTACCACTCTTTCGCCGACGAGCTGATGGCGGAACGAGCATCTTGTGCGGCGGCCTGCAAGGCATTCAACGAAACCACACACAGGACGCCGCGCCTCGAGCGTGCAAACCTATTCCGAGCGTACTACCTCCTCCGATCCCTCCCCCGCCACCCCGAGCTAACTTACACCCCAGCATCCTACACCAACCCCCCCTCTCCCCTACCACCCCTCCCTCCACCCTATCTCAAGAACCGTGGATAGAACTCCCCTTCGTAGCCGACTACGGCTACAACACGGCCATATCACCCGACGTATTCATGAACTTTGGCTGTATAATCCTAGACACGTGCAAAGTTACCATCGGCGCGCGCACTATTCTAGGACCCAACGTCTGCCTCTTCGCTGCCGCGCACCCGCTTAGTGCAGAGACACGGGACGGATTGCGCGGGCCGGAGTACGGCGCGCCCATCACGATAGAGGAGGATTGCTGGCTGGCCGGGAACGTCACTGTCCTGCCGGGCGTGAGGATCGGGCGTGGGAGCACGGTTGGTGCAGGCAGCGTGGTTACGAAGGATGTTCCGCCGGGGTGCGTGGTCGCGGGGAACCCGGCGAGGGTTGTTAGGGTAATCGAGGAGGATGCTGTGGAGGTTTTTCCCAGGGAAGGGGGGAGGAGGGTCTTGGGGATTCCGAAGCCTAGTGCTACTGCCGCGAGGGAGGGTGATGATCTTAAGGTGCTTATGCAGAGGCTGGAAAGGTTAGAAGCGGAGGTGAGAGAGGTGAGGGAGGAATTGAAGAGGAGGGTGGCATAGATTTTTAGAAGCACTTAGCACCATAAAAAAAACATTTGCCATTCGCTCCAGATTATCGCGGGAAATTGCCGCATAGCCTACGATAGGTTTACCGGTAGTTTGGCAAGTTACGGTGCTGTATTGCGAAAACCGGTTAATCAGGTGCAACAGATCCAAAAGGCCCAGACTATCCCGTGTTAGGAGCGCACTAAGTTAACCCTTAAGTTTTTTTTTTTCCCTGAAAAGGGGAGATCAGGGGTTTGCCGTGGGTATCGAACCACAAGCGTTTGGAGATCCGAGTGCACGGTGCTCATTCGTGCTTTGTGCCGGCGTATCAATCATCACTACGGCAACCCATAATTTCCATCCATTACAAATCCCTCGGCGGAACCTCACGCCGCCGGCAGAAAACGAAGCTACTTGTACAGATGCCCATGATCCATCAATCGGCCGAACCACGCACCGGATACAAACTGTCACCTCGGCCCAGGGGCAGCCGGTTACCCGAGCGGTTGCACAGCTTGCGTACTGCGGGTAGCACATCAACGGAATTCCGTGCCCAACCCGCGTGTTCAGGTACCTTGGCCAATCAGACGTCAAGGCGTAGCAGGCAGGGCAGTGGCCCGTGGCTCGAAGGCGAGTGAGGTGAGGTGATGTGAAGTCTGATATCGGTAGCACAAGTACTTGTAACGTGGGTTATGGTATTTGGCGGGGGAGGGGGTTTCCCCTGGAATTACTCGAGTGCCGTATATTGTGCTTTGGTCTTTGATTAGTTTTGTGATACGACCCTACCGGCCGAGAGGTGGGATACTGTGGGATGCCGGAGGGTAAGCTACGGCTTGTGCGTGCTGGATAGCACGGTGCTCGTGCACTTCTTGTGAGAGCACCGTATCACGGAATGAGATGGGATGTGAGCTTTGGGGCGGTTACTAGGCATTGGTTCGACTGTTTTTCTCTCCAAGTATTCCTCCACTTGCAAACTTTAGGTATAGTAAGAAACGCAACGGGTGGATTGCCGTATGTGACCCCGCAATTGTGATGGGCCGCGGAAGATCCTCACCCTCTCAACACATGCTCCCGACAATGCTCTAGGCACAGTACTGCATTTATAATACCCGCCAGTTCCGGGGCCTGATCCATCGAGCGGACAATTACATCTGTCCGCACCCGATTCAAACGACCAAAGCCTACGGGTTACGATACAACTCCCTGCTGGCTCTTGCTTTTATTTCGCCTAGAAGCTTCCAGGACTGAGGCATCCCGGTCTCTTCTGAAACGTGGTGGTTGTTAACCATGGAAAAATGGTTTCTCCGGGTTCGTCGGAGGAGTGTAGAGGAGAAGTGCAGGGTGGTGGTGACGAAAGGTGTCCCGGGGTGCCCGGCGAGGCAGACGGCAGAAGGTATGATAAAAGGGCAGACGTATTCCACCTCCTTTCTCCTGGATAGAAAGTAAAGCACACTGCTCTCAAATCTGCCCCCTCCATCACAACTCCACTCTCCACCACAACAAGTAACCAATTCACATCATGACCTTCTCTCCAATCCCACAGGAGTACAGGTGATTCCTTCATTCCCTATCACGGTCCCTCGGATGCTAATATTCCAATCATAGTTATGTCCTCGCTAGCCTCGTCGCAGCATCCCTGGTAAGCCAATACCACACTGTTCTGGTTGGCCGCACCCGCAAGCCCGCGAAGGTCCCCTACCCGAACGCCTATGCGAGTGCCGAGGACGCCTCCAAGGACAAGGAAAAGTTCCGCTTCAACTGCGCTCAACGTGCACATTCGAACTACCTCGAGAACCTCGCTGTCGTGTTACCGACTTTCCTTGCGTCGGCGATTTACTTCCCCGCCGCCTCGTCCTCGCTCTTGGGAATCTGGCTTGCTGGCAGAGTTGTGTATGCTCATGGCTACATCGGTAGTGGGCACAACAGCACTGGAGGAGGGAGGTATAAGGGTGCATTCGCTCTCGTTGGACAGTTCGGGTTGGCGGCTACGGCTGCATTGAGTGTGTGGAAGCTCTACAGTTCTGGGATTTAAACGTGAGCATGGGTGTTTTTTTTTGGAAATGGGGTTGGAACTTACTTCTTTGTGGTGAACTTTGTTTCTTTTGTCTAGGCTGTGGCTGCCGGTATGGTTTTCCTCGGAGTAGTAGATGTCAGGGTGAATGTTGGGGAGAATTTGCATTTATGTATCATTGTAATCGGATTGATTAGTATTCCGGAATTTTATCTCACGTGGTTTATTGAGGTTCTTGTGCACGAAACGTTAGTCACTTTACAAGTATAGTACTGTACAGTACGGTAAGTTTGCTTTTTGGATGGCCAAGACGGAGTTCACCAGGCTTGGTCGAAGATAACAAGTGAACATGTCTTGCCCGATACCCCATACTACCGTGCCGTAAGTGCATTCCGGGCCTGATCGAGGGAACACTTTGGAAGGCCAGAAGGCTACCGACCGGGATAAAAGTAAGACAAGTGCACCCACAACCCTGAACGAGCGGTAAACCAATGGTATTAGACATCAGGGTGACAAGCAAAAATCGAACTCAATTCCGGCAATTGGGGTGGTACGTGCTTTCGAGCATCGAAAGCGTCAACCCTTATCACTTGCTCCAGGCTTTAGGAAGAGAACAGCAAGGCTAGGAGGGAAAAACGATAAAGTTTCTACTGCCTTGGAGAGCAGGCACGGACAGCCTTCGGCAAATTACGGTACGGATATGATAACTGAAATGCACATCATAGACCTATGGAATGGTACAAAAAGTGTCAGTGTACTATAAGGCAGATATCTGGAGCTGTTTGGAACTTTATCGAATTCGGGACAGCAGACGGTGACGCTTTATCCAGCGTTCCGAGCGGACCGTGACTGCCGGGCTTGATGGCTTCGGCGTCGGGAGGGGTATTGTACCTCATGTAAGCTATCGAGGCGGGGTAATTGATTCTTAGTGAGAGGGATTGGACAGGAGGTCCGCATAGATACGAAATGGGATCGGGGCACATTAACTGCCGTTGCGGGGGTGGTCCGCGCTTTGTGGGATCTCTACCTTATGGTGGGGGACGTCTGGGGCCGGACATTAACCCGGGCTTAGTAATTGCATGTTAATTTACCAAACAAGAAATTAACATAGGTTAACCCACTGGAGGATCTTCGATTAACTGTCTGTGTCAAGGAAATTAACGGTAATTGACATATCCCGGACATTCTGTCCTCGACCAAAAATTCAACCTACTTCTAAACCCCCACCGGCATATCTCCACAAAACCTTGAGATATTTTTGTGTTCTCTCTGCTAATGTGTGGAGAACCGCCTGCTATATTATCAAATAGAGCTATAATTCTTATGGGAGTGGTTGTTGAAAATCTTTTGGGGATTGAAGTCGGGCTGTTATATTTTCTCGGCAAAGTACTCCGGCCACAGAAGTCCCCCACCATATTGGGGACGAAATGCGTATGGAGTATGCCGACGTGGAGTCTATGTGATAGTTGAAGCTTGTCATTTGCCGTATAGAGCTCAACTCTACGACTGCACTTCATTTAAACTCTCTTTGACGGCCGATGTTTGAGGTGAACTAATGAGTCTTTTCGATAGGGTGTCTATGACAGGCAGTTTTGGAGAAGCTTATTTGGTCTGGTTCACTCTACGTCATAACTGGACAACAATCAAGTAGAAGATGGCATTGGCGTTAACCAATCTATCTGTGAGACTATTGAGAGTACATTGTGTTCCGTATTCAAATACGTTGGGAAACATTGTGCCCTCCGGCCCCAGGAAATTTTGGGGCAACAGCCTCTCGCACCTCCCCAACAACTCCAGCCCTCCATTGCGATCATGCTCGGTGGGGTTCGATCGCGGTTGTCTCGGATGTGGGAGCCGGCGTATTATCGTGTTGGGTGGGTGCTTATAATATTCTTGCAGAGTGAAATGGACAAGACGGACAGTCGAAGAGCCCCTCGCTGTGGCGATGAGCCCTTGACAGCAGGCTAGCAATGTCTCTATCGAAGGAACATTGTCGGTTAATCGGTTTTTCAGGAGATCCTGTAAAAAACCTACATGTATGGAGGTGTCAGCGGACATGTTAAAAGCGGAGTTCTCGGTTTCGTTGATTTTATATACGGCCTGGAAGGGACATGGGGATTACAATTTCTGCCTCCAGTCTTATGAATACAATCGCTACTCTTCCAGCAAGATGCTTCTCAATCTCACCCCGGATCACTCCGGATATGTGGTCTTCCAGTCATGAATCCGGATATTCGAGTGCCTGGTGACTTTTGGAGGATTTGACTTAGCGAATCAAGAAGCTTGACTCGGTGATCCGGATGACCTTTTTCTAGTTTCGAAAAGTCTGGAAGGAATCCTTCTTCCGGAATCTTTTCCAATCCACCAGGCCCTGCCTAGCATATTCGTCGGAGACTGCTCTTTCTGGGTGGTGAAAATCAAAGTAGAAACAGGCAACTGCAATACTCCGTCTTCTGCCCCGATGGACAATGCTGTTTATCACCAGGGAACTAAAATCACGGCTTGTTAGCCCTCGGCTCGTTCGTTCGTTCGGTTTCTCCCCTTTTCTTCGAGGATCCTTTCTTACCTGATGTACGCCGTAAGTCTTCCCGACCCCCGGTAAGTCTTCCCAACCCCTGGATCTCCATAGCAAAACAAGACTGGGCTAGCCAACCCTCGTCGGTTTGTAAGAGCCAGTCCCCACCGGGGGCAACCTCGGCGGGTTGAATGTCCTGATGCCGTATGCGGGGCTCAGGCGGGGGCGGTCACAAAGGGGTTTCAAACCTCACGTCAGAAGAAGAGTTATTCGAGACTTTCTATCGAGACTCATATTGAAAGAGTTGGTATTATTGCCGATGGAAAGTCTTCGTATCGAGACTCATAATGAAAGAGTTGGTATTATTGGGACATGAAGAAATATTTTTCTGGGGTGTTTTTTCCTCTTTTTCTTTCAGGTCTTCCCCGGCGCCGAGCGCCGGGCGGGGTGGTTCTGGACAATTGAAAAGGAGGACTGGGGAGTCGGTCGACAAAAATTTATATGGATTGAAGAAAGGTGGGGTTGATGTGTAATCACTGAGGAGTCAGAAGGGGCCGGTCCAATCAAACAGAACATCCGCGTTTGTGAATCTGGTGGATGTGATACTATAAATTAATAGCGCACGAATTGCCCAAAGTTGTGCGCCAAGGCCCTTGGCGGGCAGGAATGGAATGAGCTAGAAGAAATGTTGTGATCCCCACAAATAACTTGTGCAGGGCAGTCACACTGTGGGGTACAATAGGTAGTTGCTTCCTTTACTTTTATGTGTGATACATGTACTAAAGATATATGGGTCGAGTGAAAATTTCCCGGAAATTTAAGCTCTGATGGAGGGATAGAAGTGGAATTGAGGGACTGAACTTGATAGCTGTTGTGTGCCTTTGCATTTTCGCAGGCACTGTACTGTTACTTTTAGAGGTTGGGAATCAACTTGAGCGAGTTGGCAAACTGTCCTTTATCCAATCTGGTGTAAAATAGGACCCAAGTGGCTCACTTATTGATATTGCACTCGAGTGGGCCGTGCTGAGTACAGTAATTACCGTACTTTTTTCAACCGGGTATCCACGCAACTAGCGTTAGTTTCGTAGTCTACATGAGTAGCGAAAACATTATCCTACCAAATGGTCAACGGTACGCTTCCGTACTCAGATACCGAGGGCCTGCTCGATCGGTTTGAGAAGTCAATTACTTGGCATCTAGGGATCGCTACTCGTTAACCCGATATAGAAGTTGATCATTATGATTCCTTTGACCTGATTCTAGACTAACTCACTATCCATCACTCGGACAATATTAAACCCTCATCCTCCTCCAATTCACCCTAGGATAGGGACTCGAGGAACCAGGTACTGTAAAAACGGCCCTGCCGTGTTCATCCGTGGTATAATCCGCCTTTGCCCAATACCCTTTCTTCGCACTCGTGACACTTCACCCATGAAACATTTACATTCCGCAATCTGCAAACGAAAACGGAACAAACTTTTCCACCCACCACCAGCATCAATACTAGAAATCCACACGGCCATCGCGTTTCTTGGCAATTCCCGAACGTAACTAGTTCTAGTTACTCATCCATTTGTGGAACAATATCTAGCAGGAACAATGTTAACGGTTGTTTCTTTGATCAGTTTGTCTACCTAACCACTTACCTGTTCTCAACTCACGTTCCAACTCTCGCTCTCTCCTTTTTCTCATTGAGGGAGAAGGCAAGCAAGCTGGGCTACCGCGCAATGCAGGAGAATAAAAGACAGCGAGTGTTGATTATTGGAGCAGGGTTGACAGGACTATCGCTGGGCGTGCAGTTATTAACCCACGCAACAGCATTCTACGAGCCAGTGATTTTCGAGAAGGTAATTACTACCCTCTCTATCCCACTACTGCCCCGGGCCTCTACCTGGTGATTGACATGAGAAGGAAAAGTCACCACCTCTAGAGGATATCGCACAATCCGGCTTCGCCATAAACCTCTCCCCAAACGCAATCCACATCCTACGCTGTCTGAACTTTGACCTAGCCCGCGAGGGCATTGGCATGCCGCTGAACAGAACAGTCCTGCATCACGCATCGGAGCCGGAGGCAATCATCGCTGAAGCTGAGAATTTATTCTCGGACCCGCATACGCTCCAAACTGTCGAGCGCGGGCCGTTGCAGTTGTTGCTATTGCAGCGGTACTCGTTATTGCGTGGTGAGATGCACTATAATCGCGACTTCAAGAGCTATAAAACACTGGAAGACGGGAGAGTTGAAGCGGCGTTTGCTTCTGGAGAAGTGGACTCTGGGGAGTGCATTATTGGGGCGGATGGGGTATATTCTAGTGTGCGAAAGGCGATGTATAGGAATCTAGCCGGGAAGGTGGGCCGACCGAGTAGATGCCCGTTTAGTACCATGTTTCCGTTTAGTATCCTCACACGGGCGGTTGCGTTGTTGCGGCCGAGGAGGAAAGTTTGGGAGTGTTCGCCAACACACTGGACTGCTTTGTATGGGATTACGAAGCAGTTGCCTGCGCAGTTACTGACGACACACGGGAACGATGGGGGGTTGGGAACCATGCATTGGTTTCTCCGCGATGTACCGGGCGCGTACACTACATATTCACTTCAACAGGGGAGGGTATTCTGGATATGCTACCAACCTTCGCCCCCATCAAGTACTGGTCGTGGGAGGTATACGGATAAGGAAGCGCTCGATACTATGAAATCGTATGACGACTGTCCGTACACTGCGTCCACGGAGGGATGTAAGTTGCCCACGGCCAACTTCTCGGAAATCACGTCCCGCTCGGAAAGGTTCATGAAAGTGCGCATTAGTCATACTATCTTTCGTAGCATTTCGGATGGGAACGTGCTGCTTTTAGGCGACGCGGCTCACCCGATGAATACTTTCCATGGGCAGGGCGCTGCTATGGGCATTGAGGAGTCACTCGTTTTGTGCAATGCCTTGCTCAGAAGTGCCTGGGCCGAGGGCGTGGATGTCAACCCCGAGCTTGTCGGAATCAAGTACTTTGAGAATCAGAGATTAGAGCGTTCGGAGAAAGTCACCGACTTGGGATTCTGGTTTGGCGTAGCTGTAATGGGGGATTTCTGGATTCTTAGGAAAATTCGGGATTGGCTGATCAGGAGGGTTCTAAGGCAAGAAGATGATAAGGAGAGGGCGGGGAGAGCGGAGATTAAGAAGGTAGAAAATACAAAGAAGAAGAAGGGAGAGGGCCACTGGCTTTTCGGCTTGAAGGTTGATGTGCAGACCAAGGAGGAGTTTTTGGAGAGTTTGAAGGAGTGAATGTAGACTTAGTAAGATGATGATATTAATACTAATTAAAACAATGAAGTCTTAAAGTCTTCCCCTTGAGAGCCTAATTTATTCTAACCACTTTACACTTATTCAACACTCTGAGAGAGTTTGTATACTAGTAGAGGGTGATGGGTTGCTAGAGAAGATCAAGGGTCCATTATTGTGCCTTACTATAGCTATAATATATTATTCTTTATGTAGCTGGCAGACTGGGGTCTGTGCTGGCAATATTAATATCATACACATGGCAGAGATTCATATTGTGTCCTGAGTGTCCTGTTCATCCAATACACAAAGTGTATGGAATGTTAATTATGAATCAGGACACAATATTGATTCAACATCCTGATTTACTTAATGATACATGGCTCTTCTGAACTTAATATGATCAAGTCATCACTTGACTCGATCAGTTCATAAATGGGATGTTGTTTGCCTTTGGGTAAGATATCTTGCAAATACTTAAGTAGAATGATATAATGCCAGTTCCACTACATCACTCCAAAGTCTGAGCCTTTGCAAGCAGACCTGTCCTCTTCAGACTTATTTGGACAAATAATATAATAATTGTTGGAAATTACGTTATTCCTTTCCTATCCGGTGATGTGGCTATGTTGGTCATGTGACACAGCCACATGACTGAGTATTATACTAGTGTATTCTAGCATGTTCTTTAGATTTCCTTGGTATGAGGCAGTGCTTGTGTAATGATAAAGAGGATATATAGGAGTAGTTTCCGCCTTCTTGTGTAACGACCCTGCTGGATCTTACAGTAGACTTAGTCTTATCCCATGCCGGAGCCCGGAAGGGTTACGGTTAGGCTAGTCAAGTAACTCTACCAAAGGGTTACCATGTGGACAAAGCAAATGGTAATGCTTAGACTGCAAATGAGAAAAGGTATATCGGGTAGGTAGGAAAGTCTACGCTGCGAGTTCGGAAGATCTCTGAGAGTTCCGGCGAGTTACCCTACCTAAGGCAGGTAGTTACCCTACCTTAGGGAGTATAGTTACCCTACATTGGTAAACAGGTTACCCTACTTTTGGATAGGAGTTACCCTACCTTGAGCGTACAAGGTTACGCGAAGTTTCGGAAAAAGTCATAGGATTGTTTGTTATGTAAGATTATAGAGGAGGTTCGAATCTGGGCTCAATCGGGTAATCCGTTGTTGAGCTACGAACCGAAGAAAATCTTGCCTTGGGTGAACATTGAGAAATCTGAGTCCAACACCACCCTCTGGCCCCGATGTACAGACAATGCGTTGTGGACCAACTGCAGGGAAGTTGCTGGTTTACTATTAAAAGCCTATGATTGAAGACCGCGGCGTAAGACCGTATATGTTGTCGCCGTCCTTCCGACCGAAAGCTGTTCGCAGGATATATGAGGGGGCATGGGGCGACCAAATGGTTACACGAGAAGTGATTCTCGAGTGCATACACCACTGATCCTTATAAGTCTACGGTGGTAGGTATGTAAGGTATACCGGAGGCCTGGGAGGCCTCCGATTGAGTGGTAGACCTTCGACTCCGGTATGTCTCCGAAAGACTGTAAGATGTCTGGAGGTTGTTAGCGAGCTCTAGATCGTGGTAGTCTTGTCTTGATTGAGGTGTTTATCGTCAGTGGCTACAGGTAGCGCCTGTATAAGCCAATGGCTTAAGTATCTCATCACGGGAGTCTGTAGACCAAGCTATCGAGTCGAAGACAGTAGAAGAGGATAGACTTGTCAAACGTAATGGCACCATTGAATGGTTGTCTACGAGACTTGCATAGACGAATACGAATGGGACAGTGAGTTCGATATTAGACTAGCTTATCAGTAACCTGTTAGTTCGCCACTAACAGGACAGCGATATGAAGAGTTTTCTCCTGCAGTTGATTGCGTGTATCAGAATACTGCATAAACACTTCACGTCGGATAATGAACTAGCAGAGCCGGCTGACATTCGGCAGAAGGTTAGCCCGAGTCCCAGAGGAGATGGGCATGCTTGCGACGGTGGTGAGCTTAGGAGTGATGGAGAGGAGCTGGCAATATAATTCTTCTTAAGTATATGCGAGACCTCTTCTCCTAAGACGATCAACTATCCTCTTGAGAACTTATTGAGTAAAGCTGCGGCTTAACGATATTAAGTTTCACTGTTAAGGTTTTCTCTCTTACATATTTGTTCTTCACTTTGCGTACGAAGCAAGCTTCGGTACAGCCGCATCCTTGGGATCCATCTTCCCACAGGGAGCCCCCGTTACAATACGGTATGTACATACCAAAGCGGCATACAGTAATTGAAGTAAGAGATGTAAGATTCATTAAGACGAAAGGGGTATCATTTGAATATCATTATACACCAACAGTCCAACCACGTATGGAACAAGAAGAAGAAACTGAATCTGTTCCATCAACAGCAGAACGAACCTCTTTACAACAACTAATGCCCAGCGAATTCAAAGAAAGTCTTTCCTCTTCTACCACACAAGAAACAACTTAATAACGATGGTCCACACGAGATAAGAAAATATCTACCAAAGCCAAAGCCAATCTCGAACAACGACTTCAGAACAACTATGCAAGACTCAACAAATTCAAAAGCAGACTTCATGATGTTGAAGACGAACTCGAATTGAGCGATGTGGAAGACCAAGATATCATAGAACTCCAAGAGCAACATGATAAGTTGATGATAAAGATTCATGAAATAGAGGAAGAAATAAGGAAAACAGAGGAGTTTGTTGGTTTGATGTATCACATTCCAGATCCTACAACTTACAAACAAGCCATGAATTATCAAGAAAAAGAGGAGTGGCAGAAAGCGATGGATGAAGAGATGGATATTCTGAGGGAGCGTGGAAGCGGGGAAGAAGTCAGAAGACCTGATAATAGAAATGTTATCACAGGACGATGGGTTTATAAAGCTAAAGTTAAGAAAGATGGTACCATCGAATGAAGGAAAGCTAGATACTGCGCTAGAGGATTTAATCAGATTCCTGGGGAAGACTTTGAAGAAATATATGCCACCATACCGTGACTCGAATTTCTTACGAATACTTTTAAGTATAGTGATACAATGAGGATACAAGCTACGAAAGCTAGATATCAAAAGCGCATTCCTTTACGGCGACATTGATTGCGAAACATACCTAGAGTTACCGGAAGGTTACAACAAACCAGACATGGTATGGAAGCTGAAAAAAGCTATCTATGGATTGAAACAATCACCTCGCCTATGGTATCAACGTCTTACTGAAACACTTGAATCATTAAACCTTCACATCACCGACATCGACCCCTGCATACTTGCTTCAAAGGATCTTTTCTGTTGTATTTATGTTGATGATATTCTAATAACCGGTAAACAAAAACTTGTTAACGAATGTGTCAACAAACTACAAACCCATTTCCAGTGTGCCAATTCTGGACAAGCATCACTACTGCTCGGCATGCAAATTGAAACCTCCAACAATAACATTAAGATCTACCAGGAGCAATATATTTCTGAACTATCAGAAAGATTTGACATGACCGATGCAAGACCAGTCGGCACTCCAATCGAAACACATAACACACTGATAAGAGCAACCAACGAATTCGAACTTTGCGATCAACGGACATACCAATCCATAATAGGATCATTGATGTACATGACAGTGGCAACAAAACCGGATTTCGCACATGCTACCGCCTTCCTCAGTCAGTTCTCCTCCAAACCTTCTATGACACACCATAAAGCAGCCAAACGAGTCCTCCGATACCTTATAGGTACTAAAACATTCGGACTATGATACGAGCGAAACACCAACACAGTACCTCTTCAATTGTACTGTGACGCATCATTTGCATCCAATCTCGGTGATTGAATATCGTTTACGGGTCTGATTGTTCAAACATACGGACATACAGTTATATGGCGCTCCAAAAAGGAACGAACCGTTGCAACCTCAACTACTGAAGGGGAATACATCGCCTTAGCCTTTACAACAAAACAAAGCTTATGGTTACGATAAGGCTTGGCGCATATGAACATCAAAACGTTACCAATCATTTACTGCGACAATACTGCCGCCGTTAAGTTGACTGAAAACACATCGATGTACAATACCACCATACGAGAGAGTTGATTGAAACAAGAATGTTAAAGTGTTGTCAGTAGGGACTAAGGATAATAAGGTGGATATATGTATAAAGGGTTTAGTTAAGATTTTATTTAAGAAATTTCTGGTTATGTGAGGAATGGAACCGTAGAGGAAGTGTTGGAAATTACATTATTCCTTTCCTATCCGGTGATGTGGCTATGTTGGTCATGTGACACAGCCACATGACCGAGTATTATACTAGTGTATTCTAGCATGTTCTTTAGATTTCCTTAGTATGAGGCAGTGCTTGTGTAATGATAAAGGGTATAGATAGGGGTAGTTTCCGCCTTCTTGTTAGAAAGAGCGTGCAAGCTTGGATTAATCTAAAGTCTTCAAGATATATTGAGTTCATCATTGTTACTTTGCTATCACTGTAGTTAGTACAATAGATACAAATATTTTTAATAATAATAGAGGTTTGCTAGCTCAACTAGTATTAATTACATTGGTAGAAAGTTCTTGTATTTGTATTTGTAATACAACTGCAGGAGAGAGTTTGATCAAATTGTTGTCTTATTAGTAGTGAACTACTAAGTTGTTAGGTGATCTAGTTAAATATCAAACTACTTCTCAGTTGTATTTACTTATGTACGTCATATAAACTAATTAGGTGTTTGTGATTATTTATTCAAGTTAGTAATTTTCTACTATCTTCAATGATAGCTTAGTCTGAAGTCTCTCATAGGAAGGATGTGGGGATTGTTTCTCAATCCATCTGATCAGATGCTGTACAACGGACATATCAGCCGAGTGTAACGACCCGGCTGAATCTTACAGTAGACTTAGTCTGATCCCATACTGAAGCCCTGAAGGGTTATGTGTTACAGGTAACCAACTCGGAGCTCAGTAGAGTAAGATTAAGTGTTTTTAGTGTTTGATACCGGAGTCGTGTCAGGAAGGCGTTGTGATTTTATCGCTAATACTCGTCTCGCTAAGACTACTAAGAGTATGAAGTGTAGGTAATAACTTGTTATATTGATAAGATCTCTTCTCTGTTGCTGTCTTTTTTAATAGCTGGGGAGGAACTCTTATATTTATATCCCGCGTGAGTTTCCGCAGCTGGTACATCTAATGCCTATACTAACTAAGTACCTTCGCCATAACTAGTCGTCTTTCGTCTTATCAATCTTAAGTGCGAACACTCGTAGACCCTGAACAATTCCACACTTCTGGTCATTTGGGTTATTTTACTTCGTCTTTCTGAGGGTGTGCGAGACTCCGCCAGACAGAAGTAAACGATGCCCTTGCCATATGAACTTTAGTCTGAGTATGCCGCCCAGATGCAAACACCGCGGTTGTTCCTCTGTCATTGAGGTAATCAGTCTCAATTTCAGACAACGGTGACAACACAGAGGCATGACTGCATTATCTTTACGTCGAGTGGGTAGGCTTAGTGCTCAATCGCTTCTTTGATTTGCCTAGCGAGAATGGGCTTGCAGCTTCGTCTCCTTTACTCCCATCCGTTTTGCAGACCTATGACTTAATAGTAGTCGGTCACTGTGAAGCATTATTGTTTTTTGATTCGGCAGGCTATTCCGCTCATGCAGATATCATTTGTATCATATACTGGATTCCAGTTGCATGACCAGTGCACACTACCCCTCTCATATATCCTGTGAACAGCTTCCGGTCGGACGGACGGCGACGACGTATACGGTGTTATGAGGATGCTGCCAATTAGCGATTTTTGCTGGTAACTAGCAACTTCACACCGTACTGCAAGTAACGTCCGGGCCCTACATTGGGCCAGAGGGGGGTGTTGGAATTGCATATGCCTAACATGAGCTCCCTCCTCCACAAGCTCGTCACGAGTCTTTTAATTTTCCTCTATTCTTTCTAGAACTCAGCACTGTAGGGTAAAAAACCTTCCGCGTTTACTTGGCCACGGCAGGAAAACCTTTCGTACTATTCTACCTCTGCCCTACCTGGCATTTCCGGATTTTCTCTTTGAAAACTTTCCACCAACTCCTGAGCCTGGTCCATGCTCTCTGGTGGTTCCCAGGTGTTCTCATCCTCCGAGCAACCTTTCCATTTCACAAAATACCTTAGTTCTCGCATCCGAACATTTCGTCCGCGAACCCTCCTAGTGTATGAGATTATCTCGCTCTTCACTATTTTCTCAACCTCTCATTCCAAATCTCCCTCGATTTCTTCCGGGGCTCGTGGAGGTTGCTCCTGTCCTGCACGAATGGATGCTCGGTAAGGTTCCAGTAGTGATACATGAAATACCGGATGAATATGCCAACGGTCGGAAATATTTAATTTGTAGGATGAACAGCCTCTTTTCTCCAAAATCTCGAACGGTCCATAAAGTTTAGGACTTAACTTTTTTGATGGTCGTTTGGAGCGGATGTTTTTTGGGTTTAACATCATTTGATCACCTATTTTGATGTCTGGTTGTTCCATTGCCTTTTTATTATAATATTTTCTCATGGCTTGCCGTGTACGTTCCAAGGTCATGGCTGCTTTTTGGTGTATTGTCTTCATCCAGTGTGCGTATATCGTGGCTCCTCAATTTTAAGCTTCTCTTTCCTTCATCCATTCTGTCTGTGGATGGAAACCATAGTTTGCGAAAAATGGCGACATTTTGTGTGTGTTTGTGGCTGAGTTATTGTATGCGTGTTCCGCTAATAGAAGCAGTTGATACCAATCATCCTGATCGTAGTTGACAAAATTTCGCAGATAACCTTCCAGTACTTAGTTGGTTCTCTTGGTTTGTCCGTCAGTTTGTGGGTGGTATGCGGTTGACATTTTTTGCTTTATTCCCAACTGCTTACACAGCGATTCCCAGAATTCTCCGGAAAACTTTGTGTCCATGTCCGATACTACCTCGGATGGCAACCCGTGTAGTTTCCATACTTCCTGTAGAAAGGATTTGGCCACATCCTTGGCTGTCACATTTTTGTGTAGACCGATGAAATGGGCCATTTTGGTGAATCGGTCTATTACAACCAAAATTTATGTGTGTCCTTGGGATTATGGTAGGTGTGTTATAAAATCTGTAGATATTGACGCCCAAGCTGCGTAAGGAACTTGTAGAAGTTGTAACAATCCGTACTTGGCGTGTCGTGGAGACTTATTGTGTTGGCATTTGTTACATGATCGTACGTAATCATTTATCTAGTTAGCTAACTCTTTCTAGTAAAATCTTGTATGATTATTTCTAGTGTTTTTTCCTGTCCAAAATGTCCTGCTACCTTAGAATCATGACATCCTTTCACGATTACAGTCCGCAGTTCTTTGTTGTCGGGCATGTGGAGCCGGTTTTTGTAGTATAGAAACCCTTTGACAATCTTCCACTGTTTCGGTAACGTTCCCCCGTTTCGTCCCAATATTTTTAATTTCCTTTTTCGTTCTTTCCACTCTTCGTCTTGTTCCGTAGCAGCTAGGACTTGGTCAAGGAATTCGGTAGCGAACACCTTCATTTCTATCTGTGCTAGTGTGGAGTTTGACATTAAAACTATTTCCTGTTTTGACTGGGGGTTGCGTAGTTCGTCCAGTTTGCCGCAATAACTATCAGCTTCTGCATCTACTTACAATATACTTTCCGTAGTCATTGTTGTTTCTGTTTCTAGTGTTCGAGTTAGAATGAAATTAGTGCTTCCAAAACCTTGGCCTGCGCGCTTTGTTTGATCTAACTCCTTGACTTCCATCAATTCGGAGTTGTCGATTTGAGTTACTGTTAGTTGTGCTTTGCGGTCACCCTTGCGTATTTGATAGTCCTTGAAACTATGGTTTCACAATAGTACCTTGAGCTCGCCTGTATAATCTGCATCTACGACTCCAGCTCCAACCTCAATTCCGTTCTTACTTGCTAGTCCACTGCGAGACGTGACTCTTCCGTATGTTCCTTGTGGTAGACTGATAGCTATCCCTGTCTCGACCAGTCGTTGTCCTTTTGCCGGAAGTGGGGCATCGTTTAATGCATAGAGGTTGACACCAGTAGCCATTCTTGATCCTTTCGTTAGCATTATAGCTGCTTTGCTCAATTTCTTGATACATATGTTGTGAAGCTTTAGTAATTCTTCCTCTATCTCTATCCCTTCATCGTCATCGATCTCCGCTGATGTTATCAAGATTTGAAAATGTTCCGGTTTTAAAATTGACTGTTCGCTATGCGCAGCTCCCTCCTCTAGACGGTACTCCAGCCGTCTACTTAAGGCGTCAGGTTCTTCTCCTCTTTTACCTGGTGGGTATACGATTTTGAAATTATACTCCGCTAGCGCTTGTGCCCAACGGATCTGCCTTCCATTCCATTTTTTTGAAGTCAGGAAATGTTGTAGGTTTTGGTGCTCCGTATAAACTGTAACAGGTTTTTTGGTACCTAAGAGGTAGTGTCTCCATTCCTTGAACGCTTCCATTATTGCTAGTAATTCTTTATTGTAAATTTCATAGTTCCGTTCCGCGGAGTTCAATTTTCGTGAATGGAATGCTACCGGATGGAGTTTCGTGTCTTGAAATTGTGATAGACCGCACCCGAGGGCGAAGTCGCTTGCGTCCGTTTCGACTACTGTGTCTAGTCCAGGATGAAAATGACAAAGTATGGGTGCGGTAACGACTTTTTCCTTCAAGATTTCGAAGGCCGTGTTTTGTTCGGTGCTCCAACGAAAGTTTTTCGGGTCACCTTTTAAGGTTTCCGTGATTGGCTTGCAAATTGCGGAGAAATTTTGAATAAAACGTCGGTAAAAATTAGCAAATCCTATAAAGACTTGGACTTCCTTAACCGAAGTGGGCGCCTTCCATTCTCTTATGGACTTGACTTTTCTTTCGCTCATTTCTACTCCTTCGGTATTGACGATGTAACCGAGAAATTCAACTTCTTTGACATGAAATACTGATTTTTCTAGGTTGACCGCTAGCTGGTTTTCTTTCAGTTTCTGCAGGACCTTTTTAACCAGTTGAATGTGGTCCTTTTCGTTTTCTGAATAAATCAGGATGTCGTCTAAGTAGACAATGACGCCTTGGTCTAGGAATTCCCTCAGTATTTCATGCATCATTGATTGGAAAGTAGCGGGCACGTTAAGTAACCCGAAAGGCATTACCATGTACTCGTAGTGGCCATAACGGCATCGGAACGCGGTTTTCCATTCGTCTCCTTCGGCTATTCACACCAAATAGTTCCCCTTTTTAAGGTCTATTTTTGAGCAAATCTGGGATCCTTCCACTCGGTCTCTGAGTTCTCTCATGATAGGTATCGGGTATCTATCCGCGATGGTAACTGAGCTCAACCCTCGGTAGTCGACTACTAGTCGAAGTTTGCCATCCACTTTTGGAACAAAAAGAATCGGGGCGCCAGCAGGTGATTTACTTGGTCGTATTTTCCCCTGTTGTAGCATTTCGTCCAAGTACTTTCTAAGCTCTTTTAGTTGCATTGCCGATAACGGGTAAATTAGTCCCCAAGGCGGTTCTTCCCCATTCTTAATTCTGATGGCATGACCCCATTTTCTTCTAGGAGGCATTTGCGTAACAACTTCCTCCTCAAATAGTTGAACATAATCGTGGTATTGTTTGGGGACCTTATGTATGATGTTCTCGACTGGTTCGTCCTTGCAATGTATTTGTCCTATAACTTGTGCGTTTTGATCAAAGACTACCGTTTCGTCATACTCCCATATATCCTCTAATCCTTCATCGATGTCGTGGTCCGGACATGATTTTTCGTCAAATTACCACTTTTCCGGTTGTTCAATATTCGTCAAGTCGTGTTCCTTACACCACCCGAAAGGAATAATAAGGTCATAGTTTCCAGCATTCGCAATTTCACAGGAGATCTCCGATCGGTGAAAGTTAGTCCCAATTTCTAACAAAATTGGGCAAGTAAAATGTTTGCCGCCACTTTCGGTGGCCGAGCCATTGAATCCTAAGATTTCTGTAGGATATTGTCTTGTTTTATAGGGAATATCATATTCCCTTACGAGACGAGCGTTGATTAGGAAGATGTTAAAACCAGTATCTAATAACACGCGAACCTGAATTCTTTTTCCTTCCGTTTCGATGTGTGCGGTACCTTCTAGACAGTTGTATCGTCTTTGTCGCAGCGTTTTTGGTTTTTTCCGGACTTTAACGAATCTGTCGGCCTTTTCATTTTTGAGACATTTTTGTGGATGTTTGAGACCATGCCCGCATAGTTTTGGTCAATCAGACCTCCTCAGCCAAACTAGTTCCTGTTAGCCTTTTCCTTAATAGGGTTCTTATCTGGGTTTTTTGGCGTTTCACCAACACTCGAGGAGAGAGGGAGCGGTTATTGGGTTGCGTGCCCTTTCTTTCATCCACAACCTTTTGGTCATCGGGCAGCCCACTACTAGCGGTCTTTACCCCTTGCTGAAGGGTTCCCTCTCATCCTCCCTTTACAACCTGCAGGTCCTGTCTGGGGGGTATCCACGATGGTCCAGATAGGTACATAGTATTACCATCGGGTTCATAGGGCTGGCCGATTACCATGTTCTATCCTTCCTGCGCTTGTTCTCCACCCTCATCTCATGAGATCATATCCGTCACAGAATTCATACGTCGGTACTGTCGAATCAATTCGAGGGAGACTGTGCTCATGAGAAGCAAGTCTAGAGCCTTGACTCAAGTGCAGCCGATGATGGCTCTTGAGTGAAGTATGCCTTGTTACTCCCACAGTCGTCTCCCTCGTCCCTACTGACTCTTCCTAATATAATGTTTCCTGACTTCGTTTTAGTCCCAAGTTGGTCCTTATCGGAGACCTTTGAGTTTCCAGAACACGTGTCCGACTACCATCATTTATTTTTCCGGTTGATGTGTCGGGGGTCCTTACCGGCAGTGGGTGGGAGAGGTGTTCCTCGCATCGTTTCTTCGATTCCTATAGACCTGCGTGCCTATTTAGCACCAGTCACATAGACTACCCGATTGCCGTCGCCGTCGGTGCCAAATTCCCTTTGTCTTCCATTTCATTATCTGAAAGGTTTTCCCAAACCCGTGTGGGTCTTTCGATCCGGGTGACTTGTGCCTTTTGTGGGGGTGGTTGGTTTCCATTAACCAAATTTACTTGAGGACGTCCTTTATTTCGTTAGTGGTCATTGCGATCCTCCTTCCGAGTACCTTTCCAAGGAGCCCGTTGAATTGCCATTTCTTGCGCATCCTTTCGGCAAGTTTTCCATTTGTGATTCGTTAACCCACATCGTGTACACCACATATTTTTCTTTCTTTCATCGATGAGATTTTACGGAATGCCCTTGTGCATCCTTTCCCATTCCGTGGGGCTTCCCAATTTTTCAGCTTTATTCGACGTTGAGGTCCTACCTTCTTGTTTGGCTGCCTTATATGCTGCGTGCTCTGCTTTGGTATATTGCTTGCGCTTTTTGATGATTTTGGTTCCACCCTTTTCCTCATCGCGGTCCCTTCTCTTTGTCGTCTTGACGTGGCTCTCTCTTGTGGAAACTCGTTGATCCAGTTTCCGTTCTTCATAACGTTCACCACATTCCCTAAGTGCACTTAACCACTCTTCATCGAGATCATATTTTTTCAAGGATAGCCATTCCAGTATTTGTAGTGGTACCCTTTCCTCTAACTTTCTTCGCCATGCAATACCGGCTAAATTTACCTTGATGTTGAGGTTCTCCATTTTTAATAAGAGGGTAGAAATCTTCCCCTCGTATTTAACCTTATCCATATCTCCTAGTGCTTCTCGGTCCTCTGCAGTACTAGCGTATTGATTGGTAATTTCCTGACAGAAACGTTGCCAATGGATGAGTGCTTCAATTTTCTTGTGGCCTAGTTCACCGGTCATAGCGCATTGATACCAATTTGTAAAGTGCGCAAGGTTCTCTCCTTTTGTCCGACTGATAGCATACTGTATTCTATGCATATGTTTTTCCCAATGGTGTGGGTTTCGTCGGAAATAGTCTTCGCATTGGAGTAACCAAGTCTTCATGTTTTGGTAGTTCCTTGCTTCAAAGATTTGTGGGGGTGTGGCGTCTTTCCTTTTTGCACCGGCCAGTCCTTTGCTAACCGCTTCTATCAGCAGTTGCATTCGTTCGTAGTCCAGCTCTTCCTTGGACGTCATTCCTCTCCTGGCTCGTTGTTGTCTTTGTTTCCACCTTTGTCGGTCTTCATTGGGGTCCCCGTAGCTCTCGTTATCTGAAAAACTACTTGATGAGCTGTCGTCGTCATCGTCGCCCGGATGCCCTGGGTTATCCCTTGGACCGTGCGGCGGTCCCTCTCCTCCACCACTGGGACCTGCCTCCCCTTCTTGTCGTTGAGGGGCTTTTCCTTTTCCTTTCTGATTTTCTTGAGAATTTTGGCTATCCTTAGGTGCAGGGATCCAAGGCGGACTGCCTCCTCCTCAGTCGGCACCTGATGGTCGCTGATTAACCTGTGCCGACAAATTATCCAGTACTGTTTTCAATGCCCGGATTCCTGCATCCTTCCGGGCCTCGAATTCCCTGTTAACACACTGGTTTCTTGCTATTTGTGCCCTCACATCCTCATTTTCTTCCTTTTGCGTAGCTAGCTGCCTTACCAATTCGTCACTGTGTAATTGTAAGGTATTAACTTCCTTTTCTAATAGAAGGTCTCGGGTGAGTGATTGTGCATCGGTTGACCCTATGTTGCTATGCAATTGCTGGCTAACGTCCTGTTGCCGCTCCTGTTGCTGCCGAATCTTATTTTCTTCGGTTATTTGTTTCAGCTCGGACCGGTCCCATGCTTTACTAAGTGCTGAAGTAACCATTTCTAGGTTCTTCTGGAGATTTTCTACCTCTTCGTCAACTAGTTCCTCTCCTTCCTTAACTCTTAGAGTATCTTTCGAGGAAACTGAGAGACTGTTTCGTTAGTCCTCCAGGGGTTGGTTGTACCAAACCCCTCATCTTAGACTGTGATCGTCTTTTGTCAACCCTTGATGGAGGTCGTACGACAGGAGTTCCACTTCGACTTGGAATGTAACTTCCAGGAGCTGGTGGTGGTTCAGACGTTGTGGTTGAAACTTGGTTAACCTCCTCATCATCCAAGCTTTCTCCCATGACTTCGTCTTCTCCCATAATCCTTAATGCCATATCTGTGTAGCTTTCTGGGCTTGACTTTGAATCGTCGATTTCGTGGTAGAAAAAGAAATCTTTCGGTCGTCCAACCGTCCTTTTCAATTGTATCACATAGGATTTTGACAGTTGACGGTTTTACTCTACTAGTCTTAAACCTCTGGCGTATCCGATGCAAGTGATATCGTAGTTGATCCACAACGTACGGTTACCAGACACGAGGGGCTCTTTTTGCCAGTGGTGTAGAAGTATTCTTGTCGTCGATGTTAAGAATAATTCCACAGAAGGGATGTTTCCAGATAAGTAACTGGGGTGATTTTTCGACTTGGATAGGTATTCGCTGCTGCACCCTTTTGGGGCTACATTTCTTTTGTTTGACTACTGGAGATTGGGTAGAACAAGCTAGTGTAAGGCTAGCTAGCTTGTCTGGCTCAAAATAGTCGTAATCATCTTCGTCCTTAGGGGTTGTCAAATACTTGGGAAGAGGTTTGGATACGATCTGCGTAGCAGGTGTGTCTCCTAAGATGAAGAACAAGTAATAATAAAGGATAATAGCAAGTATTGTCAAGATCATTTGACACCGTTTGTCGATCGTGCCTCTGTGACAGAGAGATTATCAATATAGTGTTACAGGTAACCAACTTGGAGCTCAGTAGAGTAAGGATAAGCGTTTTAAGTGTTTGATAACTGAGTCGTGTCAGGAAGGCGTTGTGATTTTATCGCTAATACTCGTTTCGCTAAGACTACTAAGAGTATGAAGTGTAGGTAATAACTTGTTATATTGATAAGATCTCTTCTCCGTTGCTGTCTTTTCTAATAGCTGGGGAGGAACTCTTATATTCATATCCTGTGTGAGTTTCCGCAGCCAGTACATCTAATGCCTATACTAACTAAGTACCTTCGCCATAACTAGTCGTCTTTCGTCTTATCAATCTTAAGTGCAAACACTTGTAGACCCTGAACAATTCCACACTTCTGGTCATTTGGGTTATTTTACTTCGTCTTCCTGAGGGTGTGTGAGACTCTGCCAGTCAGAAGTAAACGATGCCCTTGCTATATGAACTTTAATCTGAGTATGCCGCCCAGATGCGAACACAGCGGTTGTTCCTCTGTCATTGAGGTGATCAGTCTCAATTTCAGACAACAGTGACAACACAGAGACATGACTGCATTATCTTTACATCGAGTCGGTAGGCTTAGTGCTCCATCTCTTCTTTGATTTGCCTGGCAAGAATGGGCTTACAGTTTCATCTCCATGACCCCCGTCTGTTTTGCAGACCTATGACTTAATAGTAGTCGGTCAACGTGAAGCGTTATTGTTTTCTGATTCGGCAGGCTATTCCGCTCATGCAGATATCATTTGTATCATATACTGGATTCCAGTTGCATGAGCAGTGCACACTACCCCTCTCATATATCCTGTGAACAGCTTCCGGTCGGACGGACGGCGACGACGTATAAGGTGTTATGAGGATGCTGCCAATTATGCGATTTTTGCTGGTAACTAGCAACTTCACACTGTACTGCAGGCGACGTCCGGGCCCTACATCGGGCCAGAGGGGGGTGTTGGAATTGCATATGCCTAACATTATGGTTAGACGGGTCTGGTAACGCTACCAAGAATTACCATGAACACTAAGTAACTGGTAATGCTTAGACTACGAACTAGAATGGTATACGGGGAAGGTAGGCGAAAGTCAATGGCTGGGGTTCGGAAAATTTCCCGAAGTCCTAGCCAGTTACCCTACCTAAGGTGGATGGTTACCCTACCTTAGAGAGTATAGTTACCCTACCTTGGTAAGGTAGTTACCCCACTTTTGGATGGGAGTTACCCTACATTGAGCATCGAAGGTTACGCAAAGTTTTGAACAAAGTCATAGGAGTGTTTATTATGTGGGATTACGGAGAAGATTTGAATATGGGCTCGATTGGGGAAGAAGTTGTTGAACTACGAACCGAAGAAAATCTTGCCTCGGGCAAACATTGGAAACTCAGAGTCCAACACCCCCCCTGGCCCCGATGTACTGGCAATGTGTTATGGGCCAACAGAAGGGTTGTTGCTGGTTTACTAGTAAAAGCATATGATTGAAGATTGTGGTATAAAACTGTATCAATTGTCACCACCCAGTCGACCGGAAGCTGTCCACAGGATATATGACGGGGCATGGGGTGATCAAATGGTTACATAAAAGGTTATTCTTGAGCACATATACCACTGATACTTATAAGCCTACTATGGTAGATAGGGAAGGTATACTGGAAGCCCGAGTGGCATCCAAATAAGAGGTAGACTGTAACGGGGTTACTATGTGGGAAGATGGATCTCAAGGACGCGGCGGTACCGAAGCTTTCTTCATATGCAAAATGAGGAACAAATACTATGTACGAGAGAGAACCATAACAGTGAAACTTAATATCCTTAAGCTGCAGTGTTACACAAAAAGATTTCCAGAGAATAGTTGATAGTCTGAGGAGAAGAGGTCTTGCATATACTTAAGTAGATTTATATATTGCAAGCTCCCCTCCATCACTTCTAAGCTTACCACAATCGTGAGCATGCCTATCTCCTCTGGGCCTCAGGCTAACATTTTACCAAATGTCAGTGGCTCTGCTAGTTCAATATCCGGTATGAAGTGTTCATGCAGTATCCTGATCCATACATTCAGCTGCAGGAGAAAAACTCTTCACATCGTTGTTCTGTTAGTGGCAAACCAACAGGTCAATGATAAGCTAGTCTAATATTGAACTCACTGTCCTATACATATTCGTCGATACAAGTCCTGTAGACTACGATTCAATGGTATCACTATGTTCCGCAAATCTATCGTCTTCTGCTGTCTTCGACAAAATAGCTTGGTCAATAGACTCCTGTAATAAGGTACTTAAGCCAATGGCATATACAGGCGCTACCCGCAGCAACTTAAATTAAGTACATCTACCAAGACAAGACTACTACGATCCAGAGTTTGCTTACAACCACAAGACATCTTGCAGTCTTCTGGGAACATACGGGAGTTGAAGGTCTTCCCCTTAAATGGAGGCCTCCTTGGCTTGCGGTATATTATACGTACCTACTACCGTAGGCTTATTAGTATCAGTGGCATATGCACTCAAGAATAACCTTTCATATAACTATTCAAGCGCCCCATGCTCTCTCATATTATTGAATTGTGTGAACGGTACGATCTTAATAGACTATATAGAGTATACGGCTGCGATACTAAAAGTTTATGGCGAGCAGGTTGAAGCGAGGAGGAGGTATTTGGTATGAAGAAAGATTGGTAGAGATTCTTGTCCTTAATTCTCCTAAGTAAGGTGGGCGGTAGCTCATATATATACAGGTTTGTATCCTCTGTATACGCTCCGTGTTTCTTAAGAAATAATAATGAAAACGTTGGAAGAAACATAAGTGTGACCGAGTTTGACCCTGAGAATCTGCTAAGGAAATCTCAAATAATGTGCTTTAATCTAAAGAGATGTGAGGGATATAACCGTGAGTCTGAAGAAATGATTGTCGGTTAAAAGAACCGGAAAGTATGCATAAAGACTGAGAAACATTCCGAAAACTATAAAGAAAGCACATGTGATAATTCTGATCGCTATCATGAAATATTCAATAAAATATACATCATATATGTCCTAGCTGTAGTAATGTTCTCTGGCTATAGATAAAGCCATAACACTAACCAAGTATGAGAATATGCAATATTATTAAAGTAAAATAAACATATGAAACGAATCAAGAATTTCAACACATATATCCTGTGAACAGCTTCCGGTTGACGGGATGGTAACAACATATATGGTTTTACACCGCAGTCTTCAATCATAGACTTTTACTAGTAAATCAGCAACTACTCTTCTGTTGGCCCATGACCCATTGTCAGTAAAATAGGGCCAGAGGTGGGTGTTGGACTGATATTTTCCAATGTTCACCCTAAGCAAGATTTGTTTTGGTTTGTAACTCAACAACGGATTACCCGATTGAGCCCAGATTCGAACCTCTTGTATGATCTTGCATAACAACCATTCCTATCACTTTGCTCAAAATGTCGCATAATCTTTTACGCTCATGGTAGGGTAACTTGCTAGGGCACTCGGAGACCTTCCGAACCCACAGCATAGACTTTCCTTACCTACCTGTCATACCCTTCTAGTTTGCAGTCTAAGCATTACCATTTGCTTAGTCTACATGGTAACCCTTGGTAGTGTTGCCTGAGAAGACTAACTGTAACCCTTCCAGGTTTCGGCATGGGATAAGACTAAGTCTACAGTAAGATCCAGCAAGGGCCGTTGCATAGAGTTTCAATTCCCGTATGTTCCGGAAAGATTGTAAGATGTCAGGAGTTTGTTAGCGAACTCTAGATTGCAGTAGTCTTGTCTTGGTAGACGTACTTAACATTGGTAGCTGCGGGTAGCGCCAGTATAAGCCAATGGGTTATGTACTTCATGACGGGAGTCCACAGAACAAGCTATTGTGTTGAAGACAGTAGAAGATGATAGACTTGCAGAACATGGTAATACCATTGAGTGGTAGTCTACCGGACCAGTATAGATAAACACGTATGAGACTGTACGTTTAATACAAGAGTAGGTTATCATTGACCAGTTGGTTCACCACGAACAGGACAACCATGTGAAGAGTTTTCTTCTGCAGCTGAATGTATGTATCAGGATGCTGCATCAACACCTCTTGCCGGATAATGAACTAGCCGAGCGGGCTGACATTCGGTAGAATGTTAGTCTGAGGCCCACAGGTGATGGGCATGCTGGCGATAGTGGTGAGCTTAGAAGTGATGGAGAGGAGCTAGCCATATATAATTCAACGCAAGTTTATGGAGGACCTCTTCTACAACGACGATCAACTATCCTCTGTTAGGCATATGCAATTCCAACAACCTCCTCTGGCCCCGATAAAGGATCCGGACGTCGCCTGCAGCACGATACGAAGTTGCTAGTTACCAGTAAAAATTGCAGAATTGGTAGCCTCCCTGTAACACCATAAACGTCATTGCCGTCGATCCAACTGGAAGCTGGTCGCAGGATATATGAGAGGGGTAGTGTGCACTGCTCATACAGCTGGAATTCAGCATATCATATGTATGGTATCTGGGTGAGCGGAAACGCCTACCGAATGAGAAAAGAGTAACGTTTTACATTGACTTACTACGAATAGTCATAGGTCAGCAAGAATGGACGGGAGTTGAGGACATGTGGCAGGGAGGTCATCGCGATAGGCAAATCAAAGAAGTGATAGAGCATTAAGCCTACCCACTCTACATGAAGATAATGCAGTCATGACTCTGAGTTGTCACCATCGTTTGGTATTGAGACTGATCATCTCAGTAGCAGAGGAACGACTGGTATGTTGGCATTTGGGTGGCATATTCAGACTAAGTACATATGGGAAGGGCATCATTAACTTCCGACCGGCGGAGTGTTATACACCCTGAGGAAGACAGAGTTATAATAAGCGGAAAGACCAGAAGCAGGGCAGTATTCAGGGTCGACAAGTGTTCGCACTCAGGATTGATAAGACGAAAGACTAGTAGTTGTTACGAAGGTACTTAGTTAGCATAGGTATTAGATGTACTGGCCGCAGAAACTCATGCGGAATATAAATATAAGAGTTCCTCCCCAGCTATTAGACAAGCAGCAACGGAGAAGAGATCTTATCAATATTACAAGTTAATATACATACTTCATACTCTTAGTAGTTTTAGTGAACCGAGTATTAGGGAGTATTATTACAATGTCTTCCTGACATTACACTGTTATCGAACACCCTAACACATAACCATACTCTACAGAGCTTTGAGTTGGTTACTAGTAACATTCTCTCGAGAACTTATTGAGTAAAGCTAGGACTTAAGAATATTAAGTTTCGCCATTAACGTTTTCTCAATTACATATTTGCTCTTCATTTGGTGTAAAACAAAACCCTTGGTACGGGCGTATCCTTGGGATCCATCTTCCTACTGGGAGCCCCTGTTGCACAGAGATTTAGGTTTGTATCTTGTGTGTACTCTGTATCTGGTATACAGAATGCATAAAAGATAAATTACAACACTGGATGCACAGTTGCGATGATCTTCCATCGAAATTTTATGTTGTGTCTGACTACCACTACTGGCATCCTCAATTCTCGGTACTTATGCCCTGTCCTCATTCAGTCCAGGTAGCAGATATCATGAGCACTTTTGATTTATACTTTGAGTATCCTGGTCACCTCCTGTCTTCTTCTTCCCACATCTCAGGATGTCTGATCAGGTTTCTCAGCACCCTTTTGCATCTCTGTTTCCCAAATTCATGTCTTGACACTACTCATATGGCTGATCCAATATCTAAGTCTTTCTATGATTTACTATATCAACTCATAATCTCTTACCCTATTCCTTTCTTTTCTAATGTTTATAAGTATACAAGGACTACCTTTGAATTTTAATAGTATGTTGAATATCTTCATGAAAATAGTTTATATAGCCTCAATATTCTAGGCAGTCTGATATCTTAGATGATATTAGACCACCAGCAATAGAGAAGAGGCTATATCAATATAACACATTATCTTACTATTCAAATACTAGTTTATACTCTTAGTAGTTTTAGTGAGTTATGAATTAGCAATTATTATTACTTGCCTTACTGGCAATTACTTCTTTATCAGATATCTTACAGTTTTTGATATGTTCTACTGAGCTTTAAATTATTAACTGGTATTAAGAATATAGAAAGAAAAGCCTGGAAAAAATAGGTAGCACAGAGTACATTTAGCAGAAGATGTAGAAAGGATAAATACTAGAATATAGTAGATGTAGGAGAGTAACAAAGTACTTAACTGATAGAAGAGGACCAAAGAGTAACATGGTACAAATAGATTCCACCCAGGAGCTACTCTGATTTGTTCTTTACAAATTGATTTTTTGCTAATAGATTTATAACTTATATGTAAACAATGTTCTGTTAAGTACAAGGTAAATGGAGGTAGTAATAATTAGTAAATAGAATTAAAAAAACAGCAAGTTTCTAAAGATGAGATAATTATCACGATAACAACAATTTGGGTGAAATAAGAAGAAACTGAATTTAAAATTGGTTATTACTTTTTTCTCATTCTACTTCTATTGTGATATACATAATATTTATTTATTACAGCTCTTATTCAGATTAGAAAATAAACTGACAAAGAAAAGAAGTACTTATGCTTAGTAAAGTACATTGAAAAAAACCGAAAACTGGAAAAATGTACCATTTTCCCAGCTTCTATGTTTTATCTGAATGTAGTTGCTACTTGAAATTGTATTTACTTGATGTTTTAAGAGGACCTGGGAGGATGAGATAGCCCACAGGCAGGAGTAGAAGATAAAAGAGTACCTAACACAGGAACAGTTGGCCCAGAAGAAGAGGACTTAGAGCTATTGCAGGCAGAAGTGGCCGCCATAGTAGCCTCTAACTCAGAGACATGCAATGCAATAGTAGCCAACTTGGAAGTATTAAACTCAGGAGCATTTAATAAAGAAACAGGGGGTCTAAAAGTACTAGATACAGAAGTAGGATCATCTGACATAGAAGAATCTGACTTCAAAGGCTATGCAGGGGGTTGTAGAGATTAGAGTTCCCAATGGGCCAAGCAGGCCAGGCTTCGGTAAAGCCAGGCCTCGCCTATTGAAATTCCTCAGGATCTTGCCTAGCGCAAGCCTTTAGTCCTAGCAATCGCTGAGCCAAGATGGGCCAAGCCTGGCCTATAGGCCATATAGGTATTACTCATGGTGTCTAATAGGCTGCCTTGCCCTAAATAGCTTACACAGCCTTGGCAGGCCTGGCTTCTATAGTCAATACTATCTAAGCCAGTCTTTTCTATCCTACATATTAAATTGTAAATTAAAAATAAGTAGAAAAACTTTGAGCATGAGTAATAGTAAAAAAGATAAAGAATAAGAAAATTGAAAGAGGTTGGAAATCAAGTTACACAGAACATAATCTATTCTTAAAAAAAATTACTTGGCTTGTAGGCACCCATAAGGCCAAGCAGCTTTTTATAGGCCAGCCCAATTCAGTCTAGATCAGCCTAGGCCATTTTCAGTAGCAGCCTGCCTTGGCCTAGCCTATAGCCTATATGCTGACCTACCAAAGGTCTAGGCTATTGAAAACACTGGGAGAGATAGCGGTAGCCACACTAATAGTACTGGTAGTCGTTGTAGTTCTAGTTATCCTAGTTGTCCTAGTAATCCTTATGGTCCTGGTGGTCCTGTTTGTTCTGGTTATCCTTGAAGTACTATTAGTACTAGTAGTACTAATAGTACTAGTGGTGCTGGTAAGTCTACTGGGACTGGTGGTACTGGTGGTACATCTGGCCCTGATAGTCCTGATGGCCCTGGTAGCCTTGTTAGTTCTGATAGTTTTGGTAGTCCTGGTAGTCCTGGTAGTCCTGATAGTCCTAGTAGTCCTGGTAGTCCTGGTAGTCCTGGTAGTCCTGGTAGTCCTGGTAGTCCTGGTAGTCCTGGTAGTCCTGGTAGTCCTGATAGTCCTAGTAGTCCTGGTAGTCCTGGTAGTCCTGGTAGTCCTGGTAGTCCTGATAGTCCTGGTAGTCCTGATAGTCCTGGTAGTCCTGGTAGTCCTGGTGGCCCTGGTAGTCCTGGTGGCCCTGCTGGTCCTAGTAGCCCTAGTAGTTCTGTTGGTCCTGTTAGTCCTGATATTCCAGGTAGCCCTGGTGGCCCTAGTGGTCCTATTGTTCCTAGTGGTTTTGGTAGTCTTGGTGGTCCTGGTAGTTCTGAAAGGCCTGATGGTCCTAGTAGTCCTGGTAGTTCTGATAGCCCTTGTACTTCTTATAGCCCTGGTGGTGGTAGTAATGACTAAGAAGAAGAAGGAGCAGGAAGCGGGAGAGAGCTAAAAAAGGTAGTAACGTAACCAAAAGCTATGGTACTACAATAGAAGACAGTTAATCATATGGTACAGTGAAATGCAATAATAGCTGTAGAGAATAACTGCTAAGACTGTTAGTAATAGATTATAAAGTAGTAATTTATGTGATAATAATATATGTTAATAAGTAATATCTTTATTTTTAATATATATATAATAAAACTAATTTGATAAAATAGTCTGTTAGTCAGAAACTCTACAATCTATTATTATACTCTTTGAACTAGATTAAGAATTTCTAGAATTAAGAATTTTAAATTGATTACCTATTTGACCAGCAGTACAGCTTTGCCAAACTTGTTTCTTTATTTCTGACATTTTAAACATCTTGTGGGTTGATGATAAATTTCAAAGCTTTATATTTTTCAAATTATTTTCTTATATTCATGGCTGTTATTTATTATAGAATTAACTTATACATTATATGGTTAGTCAGCTTATTATTGTTGTATTTTCATACCGAGACTACCTGCTTTACATCTAAATGTGGGACTTTTAAAATTACGATACAGATTGAATCACTTGCTTGCTTAAAATAAAAAAACTATACTTTTATTCAGATTTATTTCTAGTACATTTCTAATATTTTTTTAAAATAATTGAGCTGATATGAAGTAAGCTATGTCTCTTTAAAATACTTCTCAAATGAGGTTGACACTTATAAGTTTCTAAACCCATGATTCAAGGATATTATTAAGTATATTATCAAGCACTTCTAATATAACCTGCTTGATTGCTTCCTTCTGATTTTTATTTTTATTGTTACCAATTTAGTCTTTATGCATAATGCATTTGATAGTAGTATCATATATTGCAAAAAATATTGAAAGGCAATCTCAGATTTTTCCAAAGTATATGGAATAATTTGCAAAAGTTCCAATTCTGAGTGGTATGCCAGCAAGTTCAAAATTCTAAACTGTCTAGCCCCTCCAAACCATGTTAAAAGCTGTATATATAGCTTACTTTCCAAGAGCATACAATCAGAGCTTCAAATGATTGATATGTAGCAATAATAGAAGATAGAATTTATATTGAAGCAATCTTTATTGACATGTTTTAACTTTTATTTAGAGTTTTAAAAGTGACAAGTTTTGATGAGATAGTTGTAAAAGGTTTTAGTTGGATAGAAATAAAGAATTTTGCTTTATATGTATTGCAGAGTTTATAGCAGGTAGATCCACTTGGACCAGGATATGGTTAGAGTATCATAAATCATAGCTAATAATATATATGAAGTGAAAAAAGTTAAAAACATGTGGAGGAAGAGGTTCATGGTAGGGTCCTTGGTGGTACAAGTATAGAGATGGGATATCAGAATAAGAGGTAGGTGAGAATTGAGATAAAATTGTAATTAAGAGTATTGGGTACCAAAAGGAAAGAGTAGAAGAAAATCTTGAGGGTAAAGGGCTAAGACCGAAAGAAGTAGAAAGAAGATAAATTAGAAGATACATGTTACAGGATGTAAAAGCAAATGTTAGTATTCAAAAATAACCTTCAGAATAAGCCTAAACTATAATTAAGAAGCTATCTAACTGATATGTGATCAATTAAGTATATAATCACTTTATATCAACTATTGTGAATTCATTTCATTCTTTTTATATGATATTTCTTAATCTTGTTCTTAATAGGCTTGTTTTTCTGGGACAACTCATACCATGATTGCAGCTACTAGGGCGCTGCAATACAAGAAAATTTACAGACCCAGTTTTCTTAGATAATTCTTTGAAGTTCTTGGCTGCTGTAACGACCCTGCTGGATCTTACAGTAGACTTAGTCTTATCCCATGCCGGAGCCCGGGAGGGTTATGGTTAGGCTAGTCAGGAAACTCTATCAAAGGGTTACCATGCGGACTAAGCAAATGGTAATGCTTAGACTGCGAACGAGGAAAGGTATACCGGGTAGGTAGGGAA
>QLOI01003664.1:0-11841 GCA_003313605.1 Tuber umbilicatum | reverse complement strand
CCCCCATGCCCCTCCTTGACAAAGGAAATCCAACAAAAGAAACCCACCCCTATGCCTCTGCACCCTATGGTCATATATGTAAGGGAATACTCACAGCTGGGCATTGCTCCCCCCAGCCTCCAGGCCCACCCCTTCTTTTTCTTCTTCTTCCATGTTCTGCTTGCGCTCCTGTTCTTCGCTTTTCGGGCTAGGTCTTGGGTTTTTGTGTGTCTTTCTTGGACCGCCTTGTCTCTCTGCAGGGCCTTGCCGCATATGTTGCAGGGTTTCATGGATCTCTTTCGCCATCCCCTGGATCCCCTGTCCGGTTGGGAGGTAGGCAGGTTAATGGTGGCCCTGACGACCTGGGCCTGGTTGTAGTCACTGTGGCCTGTTTTCATAGATTTGTCTCTTAGGCTTTGTGGCCACGTTTCGATCCAGTCTAACAGGTCTCTCTGTTTTTTGTCTGAGCATTGGGCCGAGGCTATTGGCTTGACTACCCTGCAGAACTCACTGAGGTGTTCTGGGGTTATGAGGTCCCTACCACAGGGGCACTCCCTCCTTACGCCGTTGATGTCTTGGTATGGCCATCCTGCCGTGGCTCTGAAACACACAAGGTCCCAGAATTCTGTCCTTGTCAGGTGTCTGAGGTGGGTGTATCTGGCCCAGGGTTTCCCTTTGTACCTTATGTTTTGATCCGTGACGTGTGTTGCCCAGTCTTCTAGCAGTGCCGATTTGAGCGTGATTTTTCCCAGCTGTTTGTTGATAGCTCCTTCGATGATGTGTTGTGCTAGGCTTTGGCCAGTCCATTGTTCGGTCCAAGCCATGGGGCGGCCCAGCATCTGTGCCCTTATTGCGAGGAGGTTTTATCTGTGCGTGTAGTATAGCGTGAGGGGTGGTATGCTGAGTTTGTTGCTAAAGACGGCTATTGGCACCTTAAGCTCGAGTTGAAAGCACTTCTGGATTATTCCGTTTAGGGTGGTTTGTGTTTCCCTAATCAGGCTCTTATTGCCCCAGGTCTCTATGCCGTATGTTAGTTGTGGCAGGACCAGGCCTTTTATTAACCGGAGTGTGGTCCAGGTGTTGAGCCTCCCCACTTCGTGTTCTGATGTCAGCGCCCTCAGGTTGTAGCCGGTTCTTGTGGCCTTGTTAATCCAGTGCCTGATGTGGTGGTCCCATTTGAGGTCCTTGGTGATGAAGTATTCGAGCCATTGTAGGACATCTCTTTCTGGTATTTCTGCCTGCCCCAACATGGGGATGAGGTGTTGTACATTGGGGGTCTTGATGTGGATGTTTTCCGCCTTGTCAGGGCTGAAAAAGTAGCCCATGTCTTTTCCGATTTCTTGTAGCCTGTCGATGGTGTCTTGGTGGCTTCGTTGGCCTTCGGCTTTCTTGTATTAGGTGGTGAGCACCAGGATGTCGTCCACGTATGTAAGAATTTGTGTCCGTATCCCCAGCTGTTATGTGGTCGGCATTTCTGCAAGTTGTTTCATGCTGATCAGAAAGATTATGGGGGACAGCAGTGAGCCTTGCGAAATGCCTTTGTTTATTGCGAAGGCTCTGGAGGATTTTCCGTTAAAGCGGTAGCTGGTGGCTCGGCTGGCTCCCCAGTGCCATATCCACTGTCCCAGGTGCCGGTCCCGGTTTTCTACGAAGGCGCAGACCCGTTCTAGGTCTAGGTGGTCGAAGCCTCCCACCATATCCAGCATGGTTATGCAGGTGTTTTGGGCTTTTGTCGTGGTAAGGGCGTGGTGCAGTGATTGTATGGTGTTGGTGGTCCTTTGGTGTTTTCTTCCACCTTGCATGTTGTCTGGAAGGAGGTTGACCTCTGTTGCCCTGCTCGTTGCTACCCGTTCAAGGGTTTTTGCTAGGATTGAATGTAGTTGTATTGGCCTCCAGCTTGTGGCCGTCATGTAGCTTGCTTTGTTGACTTTGGGAATGAGGATAGTGTTGCTGTGCTTCCATTGTTGCGGTATGCCCTGTGTCCATGCTTTGTTCATCATCGACACAAAGAGAGTTTCTTTAAGCTTCCTGAACTCCCTGAGGAGCTGGGTTGGGATGAGATCCTGGCCGGGCGCGGCCCCATTGGGCGACCGCTTTAGTGCGGCGTCTAAGGCTGCGGCATCTATTGGTCTTGCTTGCACAGTTATCTGGGTGAGGGGCCTCATCTCTTTACCCAGGTATAGGGAGATTTGGAGTTCCTGCGCGATGTGTTGGTATTCTGCTGCTATTGTGCCATCCCCCCTTTGTAGTGCCGGTATGGGGTGTTTGGTCTGCCTCGGTTTTACTGCCCTATAGCATTCTGGGTCTGTTTCCTCTTGCAGGGCAGTGCTGTTTGCCTCAAGCTTTGCCTTGGTGATTTCTTTTCGGTAGTTCCTTTTCATCTTGGCCAGGTCTGGCTCTTTTGGGCTTTTTCGGAGTAACCGGAGTATGCTTTTTGTTTTTGCTCAAGCTCTTTGTTCCAGAACACTTTAGCTCCTGGCCTTTTCCTACTAGGCGTGTGCTCCAGGACGATTCTTGTCAGATGTTATTGCACCCATGTTGGGACCTTGTCCCGGTCGTCTAAGAGCAGGAGCTCCATCCTTATTGCATTCCTGTTGGCTTTGTCGAAGCATAATGGGGTGTCGTTGTTGGGGGTCCAGGAGATATTGGTGGTGATGACCAGCGCTATGTGGTCTGCCCCTGCTATGGGTATGCCTCTTACCTTTGTCCTGTTTTGCGTGTTACTTATAACGAGGTCGATGGTCGAGCCGGTAGGTATGGAGTTGCTTGGCAGGTGCGTTGTGGTGTGTTTGTTTACTACCTCTAGGCTTCTTTCTACAATCCATTGGTTGAGGTGGGTTCCCGCTGTGTTTCTTCCCATTGACCAGTTTGCGTGTCTGGCATTGAGGTCTCCAACTACCAGGTTGTTGTCTCCCAGGTGCCATCTGTTTTCAGTGTCGAAGCTTCTGTCTGAGGGCCTCTGGTAGCCTATTGTGATTTCCTTGCCCCCCGTCCACAGGGTGACATATTGCATGGTTAGTCTTTTGACAACAAACATGTGTACGTATTTGTTCTTGATGTATACCTTGCACCCGTACTTTTTTGCGGCTGTGTGTGCATAGCATGTGTATCCTTCCAGGTGGAGCCAGTCCTTGTTTTCCAGAGGACATTCTGCTAGTGCGTAAACTTTGGATTTAAATTTCGGGGAGGATTTTAATAACTCAGTTACAATGTTCATGGACCCGCCGACGTTGTGGTAAACAATGTCTTTTTGCACCACAATTAATTCCTTGCTTGGGTTTGGACCACTTCGAGTGGTGCGGTTTCATCACTGTTTGCTTGGGCCGAGGATCTCGCCCTTGTCCTGACTGGGCAGTGCCAGTCGCCGGTGAAGTACGAAGTTTCGCCGCAGTTGCTGCACCTCCTTAAGGTGTGCGAGCATTGCTTTCCTTTGCCTGCTGTGCAGTATGCCATTGGACAGGAGTGGTCCTTGGTGTGGTGTTCTTCAGCGCAAAACTTGCACTTTGCCTGGAGCCTGCAGTGTACCGCGTGGTGCCCGAACTGCAGGCATCTCTCACAGCAGGTGGAGGAGTCTTTCCAGATGTATTTCCTGACTGAACAGTTGGCCCCTTCTAGCGTTATCATAGGTCTGGGCCGCCTCAGCTTGATTGTGATCCACTCAGTAGTTTCCATGGCTATTTTGATGAAAGATTTTTCTTTTCCTTCTGCTTTTAGTGCGGTGGGGGACCAAATCCACTTTAGCCTATCAATTGCCTTAACGCCGGGGTTGTAGGTGTGCAGTTCTTCTTCCAGTTCGCTCCAGTTCGGGGCGTCAGCGTTCCAGTCTTCTGGGTCCCAGTCTCTCTTAAACATGCTAGAGTTAAGGGGCACGCTGTTGATGATGATATTGCATGTTGGCACGTCTGTGGTTATATCGAAGCCGAAAATGTTAATCTGGTGGAGTGCTTTGATGATGGCTTCCCAGTCTTTTAGGGTGGGTTCGGCTGGTAGGTCTCCTACAGTGGTTAGCACAAAGTCCTCGTTGCGGTTGTATTCGGCTCTCCTGAAATGCGTGGAGGTGGCCGAGTTGACTGCCTCTCGTATCAGGACAGGGTTAGAGTTGACTGTTCCTATCCATCGACCTCTTTCTACCAATCGGATCAGTAGCCTTCTCTGTCTTGCGTGGGGGGTGGACGGTGCCGACTTGGGTATTGCTGGCGTTGAGGTGGGTTGGCCTTGCTGGCCTTTTTTCTTTTTTGACCGTACTAACTTGAAACCGTCCATGTTTACCTCCGCGTCTGCAATGGTGGCGTATGTTTTTCCAGGGTTTTTTCTTTACATGGCTAGCTCTGGGGCTGGGTTCTCCGTTTGGGCTGTGTTGCTGTTTCTGGTGTTTTGCGGGCCTTGTGGTATTGGCCTTGGTGGGGGTGTTTTTGCGCGTGGTATGGGTGGTGCTTGTTGGATTATCGTCTTGGTTTGGGTGTCCTTTATGGCCGGCATGAGCCTTCGTTCTATTCCTGTTATTTGTTCGTTGATGAGTTCTGTCAGGCTCTCTTCCAGGTCGGTTAGCATGTATGCCATGGCTCCATTGGTGGTGAGGTCTGTGAACATTCTCATGTAGCGGGCAGTGTTAGCGGTCGTGATCCGAATGGTTTCTTCTAGTGCGCCAGACTCTTCTTCCAGAAAGATTTGGCTGAGGGTGGTATGTACGCTGCTGTTGGGCTTTTGGCTACTGCTGGTCCTGGTGGGGTTGCTGGAGGGGATGCCTGTAATCATTAGAGGTTCTGAGAACTTCACTTGTTTGGGGAGACTTCTTGAAGTGGGGGCGTGCTGGCTGGCCCCGAGGCCTGTGTTGTCCGTCTTTCGTCCGTCGCCCAGGTCAATGGCCGAGTCCCTGGACTCCTGGGCTTCGGAAATGGGGAACAATGGAGTGAGATCCAGGGTCTCGGGGGATGATGACTTGGGAAGGAGTGGTCCGTATTCGTCGTCCATACACAGTTCTTCGTTGTTGTGGGTTTAGTGTTCGTTACGGGGCCCCGTTTCCGACAAATGGGGCGCCAAGAGCAGGTTATTAGCTGCAGATTAAAAAAAGAATCGTCCAAATCGGACCAAAACTGAATGAGATAGAGCTCTTTGAAGTTTGACAACTTCAAATCCATCTAGCTCTGTCAGTTTTGGTCCAATTTGGATGATTTTTTTTCCCAGTTAATAAAAATAACCTATGTTATTTTGTCCCCGCTCCTCAGAAACGGGGTCCCATAACGAAGCCTATGTGGGTTTGGGTCTGTCGGTAGGAAGAGGCTTCTTGTTAGCCATACGCCTAATCGCGGGCTAGTTAGCTAGCCTTGTGACATATTTCTTGACGTCACATGTTCAACTCTCAATGAGAGCGGAATTATTATTACACGAACATAATTCATAATATTTATTTCTATGGATAAAGCAGAGGATTCTCTTCAAGAATAAAAGGGAACGAGCCAAATCAATCAATGTCGCTAATAGTTATGAGCCAGTCGTTAGTGGTGAACAACGAGGCTCAATATAACTGATTTTATGATTAGTATGTTGACATTGTTGCCAAGATGGAATAATATACGCACGCGGCATTGGATAGAATAGTGAGGAAACTATTCGAAGATTAGTGTTAAAGTAGAAAGGGAACTATTCGTTAGTTGCCTCCTGCACGACACGAGACAAAGTTGGCCACTTCGCATTCTAGACACAACTAACTAGTTGTAGTCGACCACATCATTTCTGTGGCAATCAATGAGCAGAGGACCACTCACCAACGAGAGCAGACCACCAGCGTCAAAATAATGAGGGATAATCAGTACTCATTTGATGTTCAAGTAATTGAGAAGATTTCTCAGGGTCAAATGGTGTCCGCACCGGTTGACTAAAGGTTGATAGATAGAGTTATTATAGGGAGGTACAAGATTGTAAGGGTATTAGATGTAGGGGCCGCCAAAACTCACGCGGGATATAAATATAAGAGTTCCTTCCTTCGCTTCAGACTCAATCAAGTAGCGGAGAAGAGATCTTATCAATATTAAATTGTTCTACACTTTTGATCGATACACATTCATGCTCTTAGTAACCTTAGTGAACGGAGTCGTTTTACTACTACTTATTATCTTTCTTGATATATTCTCCGGTATCGGTTATTGGCCTTAGCTTATGCTACTGCCTAACACTTCTACTAACAGCATGGCTAGTGCTTTGAGGTCAGCCACGTCGACTGTTTCATTGCCAAACACTTTTTGTAGGCTTGTGCTGAATCCTGATAGTGGTTCTGCAATGGCTGGGGTGCCAAGGCTTTTGTCGTTGATCTGTACATAGCATGTGTCCGTGCACCTAAGGGCTTTGCATACGGTTAGAAACATGCTGTTTCTTTCCATGATGCGCTTGCCGATGTCTACCATTTTGTTGAGCAGCTTTGGGTGTGGGTGATAGTGGCGAAGGTGGGAAGGCATCCTTGGAGGGAGACTCCAACGGGGGAACCAGGGTTCAAGAGCGAGGTGCCTTCTCTGGAGCCTTTGGTGGGGCTTCTGGACGGCCCGCGGGGTGAGGGGACGGGCAGGATGTGGGGGTAGGAAGCCATGGTAAGGTAGCAAGGTGGTCTTATGGCGGCGCCTTGTTTCCCTAGGTGTTTGGAAGCCTTGGTTTGGGAGGATTTGATTGGCCCTACACCAAAAGAAGGGGGGATTTTGAAAAATAGGGGGAGTAGTGAAAAAGCAGAAGTTGTCGGCAGTACCGGAGGAATAGATGATGTGGCAGCCAAGAATCGGGGTTTGTGTGGGAGGAACGGAATTCCCCGCTTGTTATACCGTATTTTCTTTCTTTCTCGCTCTCTGAGGTTGGTTGGTTGGGAGCGGGGGTATGCAGGCGGTCAGTGTATGGTTTGTCACAGACTCACAGTAGATTATCCACATATGTGAGTGGGTGAGGAGTATGATAATGTGGCTGGTGGATACGAGGTGATGCAGTGAATGGACGAGGCGGGGTGGGATGATCACGCGAGGAAAGGACGGGAAGACCCTTGGAAGCTGTTCTGGTGAGTAGGACGGACTGGCCTTATTATTGGTATCATAAATGGGAAGGACCCGGAAGGTTGGTCGAAAGGGAAAAGCTTGTTTCCGCCCTAACCAGTCGTGGCCGGGATACTTGAGCACTGTACGATAGTGTACCGGTAGCTGGGCTGGGCTGCGATTGCCCGAAACAAATCCTTCCGCGTGCAATAGTAAGCGCGCCCAGGATAGGGCACGGTACAGTATGATATGATTTGGATGGACAAGTAAACAAATGTATAAACACCTAGGTAGGCTTATGATACCCTCCAGATCCAGATATACCAGGGATAAGCCAGCCTCTCCACCTATCATACAAGACAATAAGATACCGGGTATGATATGATACCTGTAGGATAGAAAAACACCTCATGTACCGTACTATACTCTTGGCCTAATTAACCAACCCAAGTGAAGCCAGTTCCACCATGAAATTGTGTCGCGCACCTTTGCGGTCAGTGTCTCCCCAGGTGCCTACGAATCTCATACTAATACACCCGGTGGGGAGCACCCACTATTTACCACTGTCAACGACTCACCCCTCACTCCTGTCCGAACCCCTTAGCCTGCCCCACCACCACCTCATCCCCATCCCGTCCTTCTCCACGAGCAGTTAGAGAAGGAAGGAAAGGAAAGAAAAGAGGGAAAAAAATGACTGGCCAAATCCCACCCTATCTCCTCGTAGACATCCTCCGAAACCTCGACACAAAGGATCTGCTGAGAACGCAATCCGTGTCAAAGACCTTCCATGAAGAGCTCACCACCCGAGCCCCCCTGCGGAGGATCCTCTTCACCCTACCGCCCTACCCTTCCCCTGCAACGGGGGTGCCACTGAAAACAACCTACAACTTGCACCCGATATTCCGGCTGGCAGAATACATACCCGGCACCATACCTCTCCGCCAGCGACTCATTCTGAGGGACTCGGGAAGGCAGCTAACCCGGTACCCGGTATGTCTGACTTTTGCGTGCGCACCCGCGTGCACGAGGGTTGAGATAGAGCTGTGTGGCTGGGTACTCGCGGTCGAGGATCCAGGGGGCGTGAGCGTGATTGGGGTTTTCCGCGGGTTGGAGACGTTGTGAGTCTCCCCCTTCTCCCAGGCTGCGTTTGTGTGCACAGCACGCGTGTGTGCGGGGGGGCTAAGGCGAATGCCACCCGATAGGATGAGGGAGAGACACAGGAACGGGAGGTTAGGTTGGGATTGTGTGCAGTTCCCGTATACCCCCCCTGTGCTTGTGATCCCACGGCGGCGTTTATCTAATAGTTGTATAATAGCTTCGCCGGCTTCCGCACACCCCTGGCACCCGGCACCGGCCCCCCAAGACTAGTTCCCGAGTTCCACAATCTACCAGAAATCACTCGTCAGCTATCGCACGGGAAGACAGTCACGTCTTCTTTGATAACTTTTTGAAGACCGGGCGCCACCCCCAGTATTTCTTCCTCCCAGATCACCCTCACCACCACCGCCACCACTATCTAGCGCTTGAGTCGTGCTTCTAGAAGATGACCTATTTAGGCAAATGTCGAGTGACGACTCATGATCTACGTCCGTGCTCACGTGGTCTCGCGCGGGCGGTGTGTTGGCGTGTGGAATTTTAGATTAGTTTCCGTTTGGGTGGGGGTTTTTGACTGGCTTGGAAGAAGTCTGGTGCCAGCCGGAGTATAGTAGATTACCAACGGATAGATCACCCTAGATGAGAGACCGGAAGAGAGGGGTATATAAACCATAGCAATCGCGCAAGGGACAAGTTTTTCTGTTTTTAGTTTTTTGTATATTTTATATCCGCAACGCCGTCCCAGCCCCCACCCGAAGCGCCTTATTTGTTACTTTTTGTCCGTTTGTCCATTCGTCTGGAGTGATGTCATACTTTTTGTTAGAATAAGGGTTTTTTTATACAAGTAAAGTTAAATTTACATTTCCAAAGTGCTCAAGAACACCGGGTGCTATAATCCGTGCCCCCCCCGGAAAATCCCTGCAAACGCTAAAGTCCTACAATTCCACTGGCATCGAGGAAGCGTACCTCCCTATGCTTGCCATCTGGGGGCTGCGATTCGGGGGTGGGGTTTTTTTGATTGTGCAGCGTGCGGGGATGTGTGGTTGGGTGAATTAGGAAGACGGAGGGGGGGCATACTGGCCAGTTTTGAGGGGGTGTTGGGGGCACTTTGTTAAGGTTTTCGGGCGCGGAGAATATGAGGAGGTATTGGGGTTTGGGTGAGGTGAGGGGGCAAGGATGTGATTGTTCATGCATGAGAGTGCGAGTGAAGTGTTTCGTGTTTTTCTTCTCTTTCCTCTCTTTGTTCTGATGATATGGTTGTGTTTTCCCATCTTTTTTTTTTTTCGTTTTTTTTTCTCGATTTTTTTTTCTTTTTTCACCTCCTTTGAGATTTCACATTGGTTTTTGGCCGAAAGTTATGAAACTGCGTTGGTCAGTTTGAGTCCGGGAATATTGACCGACCAACGGGGGGAGGGAGGAGAGGAAGCTCACAATCTAGTGTATGCGCAGATCGTAGGATCCTTCAGCGCTTCTCGCACGCTAGCAACAAACACGTCCACCTCCTTCTTGTCCCACCCGAGCACACGAGTGAACATCGCCAGCGTCAGGCCCTCCGCCCCAGTAATTAGCATCTCCTTCTGGAATGTGCCTAGCACATTACCATTATTAGCTAACTATAATTCGGTAGTCATCACTTCGCAAAAAGCTCAAATCATACCCATCTCCCTCATCCTGTCGCCCTGATCTCCCGCCCATGTTCTGTTCTCATTAGTCTCTCGTACTATGACCGTTGCGCACAACAAGGGGGCACAAGTTTACCCAGGGACGTACCCAAGCGGAACTTTGTAAATCTGCTCGGTGACCGCCTTGAATCCAGCCTTCTCAAGACTGGGCCTAAATTCAGCTGCCGCAGTGCCCCAACTTATCCCCGCCATAATGGTGGCCCTTTCGAAGTTGTCCACCCAGGTACGCAGCACATTGTCAGGTTTCAGGGTTCCATTGTCGCATTCGAATGGACGGAAGTTATCCTTGAGCTCTATCCAGCCACCTGGTTTTAGTGTTCTACCCCAAATTAATAAATTAATAAACACGGTGATTGCTACCAGTGATGGGGCAGCACGGTACCTGTAAGCCTGGACATATATCCTATCCCAATCACGAACCGACCCAACCAAGTTTCGAATATGAATAAAGTCAAAGTGATTGTCGGGAAAGGGCCAATCTTCTTCGCAATCATCTATCTCGAAGCGAAGGTTGGGAGGGACATAGGCAGGTTGAATGGGCGAGAGGTCGTTTCCGATGATTTGGGCAGAGGAAATCTGGCTATTCAATCCATAAACAATCATAATCCTCTCACACGCAAACAAATAAATAAACATGGATCACAATGGCGTAGTACTCAGCGACGTCAATTGCCCAGATGCCTAATAATTAGCAACGTTCACCCCCCCCCCTTCAAGGTGTCTCACGCGGGAAGAACTCACCAGTACCCGTCCCAACGTCCAATATCTGATTTATTCGTTAACGGATTTAACATATGGAAACGAAACAGACGCACGCACCCTCTCAATTTCACTCTCTACTATCGGAACGGAATATAATCTTCCGCCCAGAACTAATCTCCAGAGGTGGTGCATTAGGTCTAATCGTTCTTGTTCTAGCTACGACCTATAAGCTAGGTCATTCAATAGAGGAATTCACTATCAAGCACCTACCTCGTCATTAGGAAATACCTACCACATCGTTAGCATTGTCAGATTTTCCAAGGATTCATAAGTAGATACTAACATAGCTCCCCTGACGATATGAATGGTACCGCCGACCGTTCTCATACACATAATCGGTTATTGAGTCGGAAAGGGACATTGTAGAGAGATTGTCATCATATTCTTCGCCGGATGAAGGTCTAACCCTAGTTAGTTTGTTTGATTTCAAATTAAGCTGGCCCTGAAGATGGGAAATACGAACTCTTCATCCGGAGAATATCCTACGTCCTCATCCTCTTCGGAATAGCTGTATCTACTCACATTGTAAGAGTTTGTGTCAATAGACTTCATTGGGGAGTAAGAAAGGTAGAACCGCTCTAGACTCCTAGATGCATAAACTTACCCTTCGTCTTCGTGCATGTGGGGTGGTATTTTATTATCTAATCTTCTTTCCTTCCTTGTTTCTGGTTGTTTTGTCTACTCCTTAATATTGTCGCAAGAGAAGGCGTACGTTTGTATCCAAAGATGGTCGACGGTTGTATTTGTGGCAGAATGAAGAGGATCTTTCGATCCTTAGGAAGAAGACGGAAAGGTTTTTTGAGGAAAATTTTTTTTATACCCACTGTCTTGCACTTCAGTATTACACGCAGCAAAACATAAAAGAAAAAAAAAGGCCGAGCAGAGGGTTTAGAATTCCAGAAAAGCATCTATTAATTGTTACCGAAGGGGCGGGACAGGTGGTGCCTTATATCAATTGTGTGCAACCGCCAGACTTCCCTCCCCAACCCGCCGATGAGGATCCCGTTCCGTCAACTTCCCTCCCTCGCTAAGATACACTCCACTCACCCAACTCATTGGAGTTTCGATATTCTGTCGCAAAATCCAAACTGCCGAATCGAATTGAAATCACCAAACCTACACCCCCTCCCCACAGAAATTCCCTAGTGAATAATTCAAATCTGGAACCTTATTGCGCAATTCTTTTTTTTTCTCTTCCGTTCCGGTTGAACGTCCCCTTTTGTCGGTGAAAAGTACCGGTAGACAAAACCACCACCACCACCACCACCACCACCACACGACTCCTGCGCTCACTCACCTTTCACACACCCCTCCCC
>QLOI01003662.1:0-26063 GCA_003313605.1 Tuber umbilicatum | reverse complement strand
GGTATTGGCACTGGTATTGGTCACTGCCCAATTGTCACTCTGGGTGAACGGATTCTGGATGGAGAGATGTACCTGTATGACGACCAGACCCGATAATTTCTCATTTCCTTCTGCACCAGAATTTTTAGAGGTGCAAGGGTGAGTTCCATTAGGAGCCTCATCTTAGTCATCATTTGAGAATACCTCGCTAGTCCGTAAAGGGAAGTCTGGAATAAGCGGGACCTGCGCTCTTTTGCCCACCAAAAAGAAAGACTCGGGAACGAGGCTCTCCGTTAAGATGGGACATAGTTTAGCACTCTAGAAATAATAATAACGATAAAGAGTCCTCTAAGGATATAATTATCCATGTGTGCACAGAGGGAAGCGGTTTCGTGTCCTGCTATTTTTTCGTACATTTGGATCCATAATTCTCCTTAATTGTGTGGCCCTTTTCTGTGTCGAGTGGTGCTTGGTCTGCCGGCGTTGTACTCGTAGCTACATTGAAGCCACTACCTTCGCTGCTGGCCTTCCTACCCATCCACTTCCGCCCGCCAGACATACAGGAAGCAGCACGCCTGGCTGTACGTGATCATACCCAGAGTCGAACCTTTCCTCTCTCCCACTATTATAATATTATGATGCCCCGACCGACATAAACTCCCCCTCCCTCTTCTTATATCCCCCATTCGCACAATCGGCCACCCCCCCCAGTCTGAGCTCTCACTCTAAACTCAACCTCCCTGCAAACATAAACACCCGCTACAACCACCACCACACCACACCAACACCACCCCCATCGTCTTTCATCCCCCCGCCACTAATCTCACCGACCCACTACACCTCCTCCTGACATAGCGCCTCCCTTTCTCGAGATCTACGCTCGTTTCTGCTTTCCTTCAACTTTCTCTCTCGTCTAATTCCTTCGTTAATTACTTCGTTGTGGAAAGGATACCCTGCGCTTCCAACTCTGTCCTGCTCCACTTTGTCGCTTGTTCGGCTCATTAGCGGAGGTCGTGGTTGACCGTCAATTCACACAGCCGCGCCCCCCCTATCGGATGACCGAGACACCAGCGATGGAGGGCTATTCCGTCAAATTACCCTACGGCTCGCGCTTTGGGTTTCGTACCCCACCGCCGGAGTTTGCGCAGAACGCTGTAGAACCCCTCTCACCCATCGCAGGCCCTATGCCCCCGAAGGACGCGCCTTACGCCCCGCTTCCACTATTCCAATCTTCCTCATTTAACAGTGCCCCCACCTCTAATGCTAGGGCACTGTACAACCATCCTACGAATATGTCCGCACCTGCGCATACCTTTCCATCTCCTCCCTTGTACTCAGCCGAGGCGAGTTCGAACCCTATGCTTGCTTTTGCGGACATCGCGCTTGCCTACACTCCCACTATCTTCTCGACTCCACGCACGTCTACCTTCGCTACCGCTCCAATCGCATCAACCTCTACATCCTACTCACCTCCCGCTTCGAGTCTGATGCCTATTTCGTCTGCCGTAGGGCTCCCTAATGGCGCACCGAACGGCGAACCCTCCCGCCAACCCTCCGAAGCTCCACTCACATCCTACAAACCCGGTCCCATACCGCCATTCGCTTACCCCACTGTTTCGGTGGATCAGAGCCCCAAGCGGACCCCCAAACGGATGAGGAAGAAGAAAGCGGGGGACCGCTCAACACGCGACGAAGTTGCAGTGAAGGGGACCCCCAGGTCTACGCGCGGTGATCGGGGGCGTGGACGCGGTCGGTCCTCTAGTAAAATTAGATGGGTAAATTCGAGCCCTGTCTCGGAGCATCGTTCAGCACCTCTTCGGAGTTCCCCCGTGGCTCAGTATTTCCCCCCACCAGGGGCTGAGCCGCCAAGTCCATCACCAGCTTATTCACCTTATCCGTCTCGTCCCGCGACACCAGTGACGGCTCTTCAAGATACAACTGCTTTTACTGGATCTGCCGTTACCAAAGATGACAATACCTTTGGAGTTTACCCAGAACTGCACTCTGGGGGTAAGATAGGAACTGGACGCGTAGATGAGCCTACTAAACCGAGCACTGAATGTCAAACTGCCCTTGGGCGAGATATTTGTGGACCGGCTCCTGGATCGAAAGCCGAGTCGGAGCTTCTAGCTGAGGAGTTGAACGAGCGCCAGTCACCAAGGAAAATTGATAGTGTGTCTACTGAAATTTCCTTCGATACGGTCCCATACTCTACTCGCCTTGTTGAAGAAGCTTCTATAGAGGTGAATTGTTCTGCTGTCTCACAGCAGTCGACCTGTGAATCTATGGATCCTACGATGGGGGTGACGGTGGCCAAAGAGTTGGATGCCCAACACGCACCCGCTGCTCTAGAAGCTCTCGCAGCTAGCAACGTTAATGCAATCTCTCTTCCGGGTATGTTTGCCTTAATATTCTATTTCTAGTTAGGGTATACGTTGTTAATATAAGATCTTCTGTATCAGCACCGGAGGCCCCACAGGATAGCAGTGCCATTCTTGGTAAGAGAGAGCAGTCGCCAGAGGGTGGTCTTATGGGTGAGTGCGTATTGGGGTGGTATCAAAATGGTGCCATTCCCCTTGGGTCTCTTCGATTTTGCACCTTTGCGATGTATTTACGTGCTGATATTGTTTGGGGTAGATATGGAAGATTTGGAAGATTTGGAAGGTGTGGCTCTGGTGCCAAGTGGGCGCGAGGCTGATATCCCGGAAAGAAGCGAACCAGATAAAATGGATATCACAGAGGACATTGGAGGTTTGTTGTGCTCGGTTGTCTGCGCTCAGCTCGTCACTAACATTTGAATTACAGAATCGGACGAAATGATAATTGACACAGATCCAACTGCATCGCCCTCAGTTGCTCGAGATAAAGGTGACATAATTCCACCAGCAAATCCTAGTGGCGATGCTGGGATCCAGGGCCTAGAAGATATCTCCGAAGAAGTTCAGCTAATAGAATCGAACGATGATCTGGCGCTTGTTGTCTCCGAAACTCTCGAAGAGCCGAGGACCATTCGAGAAGGAAGCGTAGACTATGAAGTCGAGAATGCGGTTGGTTTTCTTCTTTATTTTTCGATTTTTTCGATTTTTCCAAATTTTGATTACTTGTGTATCCTAACAAGAAGTTTACTAATTTCTAGTATCAGGCTGGCGATGAGCCCGTGTTCGGCGCTGGTGGCACTGCAGAGGTTGGGATTCCTCCAGAAGTGATCAGTCCCGAAGGGCCAGATGCTGGACTGAGCGTAGGAGTATCCGAGTCAGCTACCCCGAATCCTGAACAGGACAAACTGGATGGCGCGGAGTGCCAGCAACTGCGGGTTTTGTCACCTACCGGGGAATCCCCACGAGAACCGGAAAACCCCAGTGACGAAAAGTGCGAAACCTGTCGAGGGCCGTATCAGGACGGGCATGGATTCAGATTCGATCAGATTGCTTGGATAGGTTGTGATGGCTGTGGTACATGGCATCATTCGCGATGTGTTGGTCTTGATAGTGAAATGGTCAACAAAATTGACAAGTTTTACTGCTCGAGATGTGCCGAGGTACATGGGCCTTCCACAAGTAAGTACACGCCGAGTCTACTAAACGATTGGAGTCATCTCACGATGTGTCCAGTGAAACGTAAATCTAATCGAGCAACGACCGCAATTGATTATAATGCATTGCACAATGGATCCTCCGCGCCTATTAAAAATCCTGTCGACGGCAAGCTACATCCATATGTTGAGATTATTCGGAACCGTACGTTCACTTTTGCCGACGATAAACTTCCTCGCATGCGCCCTGAACAGGTTACTGTCGAGTTCCTTGAGGACTTGCCCAATGGGTGGAATCAACCTTTCATTGTTCCGGCCGAATCAAACCCTGCGCCGTGGGTCACACACCCGAAGACGGCCATCTTGGGCTCAGTTGATAACACTATACCGACTATATTGCAAACCTCAACTGAGGATTCAAACTGCATAGCCACCCCACCACCCCCACCACCTCCACCTCTGCTTACCTGCGATGGCATTGCGGTTGATATACCGTCGGCCCCCGCCCCTCCGCCCAAGGCCGAAAACCGGTTGCCAGAGATGACGTTGGATAATGGGGACTTTGACCCTGCTGAGGTTGACCGTTTGAAGCAAACTCTTCGCGAGGGTGAATACGATGTCAAGCAGCGACGCCCGGGAGCCGACAACCTTGACATGATCATCCCATCTGGCTTGACAGTCCGCAGGGTCAGCGAGCTAATTGGTGAATCGGCCCGTGTTGAAATGATCAACGTTCTTAGCCAAGCCACTGAGAAGGATGACAAATGGCAAATGGAACAGCTTGTCAATTATTTCGAGAGCGACGTGAGGGATGTAATCTACAATTGCATAAGCTGTGAAGTTTCGAACTCCGAATTGGGTGCCATGATCTCTAGGCCTCAAGTTGTGAGGTAGGCGAAACGATTTTGGTCACCGAATAACGTATGCTAACACCGGTGACTAGGGATTTGGATTTGGCTGATAAAGTTTGGCGTCCTGACCCAGCGCCCTCAATTGGCTCTGAAGCGAAGCCCCGTGTCGGCAAGTATGTCCTTATGTCTGTTGCAGACTCCTTCACGGATTTCCACATCGATTTTGCTGGATCCTCGGTATTCTATCACATCTACGAGGGCGAGAAGGTTTTCCTTGTGATACCGCCTACGGAGCACAATTTGGAGATTTATGAGAAGTGGTCGATGGATCCGAACATGAATACCACCTTCTTCCCCACTCTGACGAGCGATCCTTGCACTCTCGTCACTCTCAACAAGGGGGATACCATGTTTATACCGTCTGGCTGGATACACGCAGTCTACACCCCCGTAGATAGTCTAGTTGTCGGTGGCAATTTCCTCACGCGAAACCATTATGCGATGCAGATGAAGGTACAACGAATCGAGGTTGTCACTGATACTAAGTTGAGCCAGCGGTATCCAAAATATACTACACTCATGTGGCATCTTGCGTATAACTACATGCTCAAGGATCCGATTTCCGACGAGGTTGACGAGGCTCTTGGGCGCGGGAGGGTTTTGAAGCGGACGAGACAACGACCCCCCAAGACCGCGAGGACATACACAGAGCAAGAATTGGAGGGACTTCCCGCTCTGTGCAATTTCCTTTTGAGGACCGCGCTTGTTTCGTGTGGCACGATCACTACCTCGTTGGTACCTCGTAGGCCGAATTTGACTGGGAAACAGATAGAGGCGGTAAAGAAGGCTATTCCTGCACCGATTAGCCAGGAGCCTGTTGAATGGATTAAGAGGTTTGGCCGCTGGTGTGTCTGGAAACGTGCCTGCCAGAGACTTATTCCGAACGGTGAGAGGGTTCCAGAATGGGCTTTGGAAAGCTGGTGGCCCAAAGACGGGCCGAAAAAAGGCCCCAGCCAGGCTGCCCTCCGGAGAGCTCAGAGAGCGCGCGAAGAAGAGGCAAGGAAAGCGGAACCTCCTAGACGTCCAGGCCTCAGAGTTCGAGCTATTCGTGCGGAAAGTGCTGTTTCCTCCGAATCTGAGGTAGGGCAGGAGGGGGGAGGGGGTTCCAAACCACGACCGAAAAAGAAGGCTATTGGCCCCGAGGCTCCACCAGGCACAAAGAAGAGAGGTCGGCCACCTAACAAGCCGCAGCCACAACCCACTTTCGATGATGCCGATCACCCCGTTGGCAAACGAAAGGTTACCGTGGTCGAAGGAGAGGACGGCGAGGCATTTACATTGTCCGATGGCTGTACTTATGTCCGCAAGCTATCTAATCTGGGACCTCCGAGGGCTGGTTGCCAGAACTGCAGGCTGAAGAAGACTGGTTGCAAACACAAGTCCGAAATTGCCCAATTATTAACAAGATTAGAGGCGAGCGATAAAGCGGCTAGGGCTGCCCGGGGCGAGCCGGAAGTCCGGACGGTCGAGCCAGTACTCGCTCCGGCGCTCATGGAGGACACTGAACACAAAGAGACGACCGAAGTACAGGTTGTCGTGCCAAAACCGGCAAAGGAGAAAAAGACTCTGACGCCCAAGGCAAAAACCTCCGCTCCGGCTCTGAAGCGGGCATTGCCTGAAGACGCAAACGGGTCTATGGAAGAAGCAGAAGCGGCCTCACAGCCTCCACCAAAGAAGAAGCGGGTCGTGGTCCAAGTGGAGCGGGAAGGATCATTCAACCCGAGTACTCAGAATATGGCGGGCGGACGCCCACCCGGGTTTCAGGGACGGAAGCCATCCTGTGACAGGTGTAAGGAATTGAAGGTATGTTGGAAATGATCATCCCCTCTGGATTTTGTTCTAACCCCCCAAAATAGGCGAGATGCCCGCATGACACTTGGCACTTGGCAATCGAGAGACAGACAACGAGAGCACAGAAGGCCGACAAACCAAAAAGTCATAAGAAAGGCGGTGGGCGATTCTCACTCGGCAAGGTAACCAAATCTTCCTGGGATGGAGCACGCCAAACTTCGGTTCAGAGGAGACATTCATCTGCTGGAAACACTTCCACAATTGCGCATGAGAAGACTCCCGAGCCAGAAGATGCAGAAGAGGTAGAAGAGGCACAAGAGGCGCAAGAGGCACACGAGGCACACGAAGCGCGAGGGGAACAAGAGGCACAAGTGGCAGAAGAGCCAGAGCCAGTCCTTGAGGAGATCATCGTTGTTAGTAGCAAACCGCCTTCATCCCGTCTTCCTGTCCCGGAAGTCCGCATCATCAAAACCCCAACGAAGGTCACCACCCCGCCAGGCGAGAAAAACTCCTTCGAACTTGACCTGTCTATCCTCGAGGAGCCGATATCATACAAACCCCGCGCGTCACATACCCCTGAAGACCCATCAATAATGGCCCCTCCATTAGACGACCTAGAAGAACCTTCAAAACCTACCGGTCCCTCATCTCCTTCCCCTCCGCCGACAACCGTCCCGGCCATCACCCCGGCCATCGCCATCACCCCAGCCACCGCCCCAGCCACCACTTTGACTTTGATCCCTTCACCAATAGCAGCCACTTCCCCCTTCACCGCTCCCGAAACCCTAACCCCGCCCGCAGATCCTACCCCATCCACCAACGGCACTGCCACGGCCACTACTACCACTGCTTCTATAACCTCGGCCGGCAAAAAAGCAGACTTCCCCCGCTTAACCCACCGCGCCCCAAAGCCAAAGGTCACATACACAAAGACTACCAAAACCGTTAAGCGGAAGGAAGACGAAGACCGTATCTCCCCACCAGCTGCAATCAAGCCCGCGAAGTCGGTATCTCCCGGGTTAGCCAGCGGCGGACGGAGTGGCAGTCGGGGATCCTCGAAGAGCGTGTCTCCGGTGCTCGCCGAGGAGGACTTGCAAGTTGAGGAGATCAAGCGCATGGCGGCGAAGGAGGAGTTTGGCTTGAGAGTTAGGAGAAGTTCTTGATTTTTTTCCTTTGCTTGCTTGTGTGTTTGACTACCTATTTGTTCACCCGAAGACGAAATGTATTATTATCACCCACGTCCAGTCCAGTTTAGTAAACTCTTGGCTATTCTTTCCCTTCCCTTTTGCTTCTTGCTTGATTTCTCGCTTTCACTTGGTCTACGTCTCACTTTTCATCATCATCGCAAACCGGTGGGTCTGGAATTCTGTTTATTTTTTGTTTTCTCTATTTCCCTTTTCCGCTTCGTTGGAGGGGGTTGTGTCTATGATTTATACTTGCTTTCTTGTGAGGGAGTGATAAAGGATGGTGTATGGGTGCTTTTTTCCTTTCTTTCCTTTCATTAAGCTTTTTTCTTCTTCCTATTTACATATATATACTTTTTCTTTCTTTTCTTTTTCTTTTTGTTATCTTGCTGGCTATTGATTGATTGATGCGGGGGAGGTAGGAGAAGGGGGACAAGGTAATGTAAGTAAATTGTTATTTGGTTAGTTAGTTATTATATTATTACTTTTTAGCCGAATTGAGTTTTTTTCCTTTTTTTTCCTTTCCCTTTTTCTTTCCTCGCTTCTGCTTTTCTAAAGCTCTGGGGTTATTTGAGGGGCGTGATTGGTTTGGTGATTTCTTTGGACACCACGCGCGGGGCAGAGGGAGGGAGGAGAACTCCTCGCGCGTAGGTTCGGATATGGCGTGTAATTTTCTAGAGATAAGCTGTCGCGTGTCAGGGTATACCCACTTGGGGATTAATAGAAACCGGTATATTTTCACTTGTACTGCACACAACACAGTAGATGAAAGGGTGGCCAATTTTCTCGGATATAGCGTGCTGGAGGAGGGTGGCAAGGGCGGGCGGGATCTATGCACGGTAACAGAGTCCGGAGTAAATCAATATAATGTCGGAAAACCAATTTGCGATAATAATCGCGGTATCCAGCAATTAACCCTTACAAAACGTTAAGCGCATCGTGCATTTCCCAATAAAGGGGAATGAAGAAAAAGACCGTGAAAGGGTTTCATTCCAAGTTTTGTCCGGCGAATTGATACAAAGTCCGGAAAATGCATGCCCCCGGTTAAGAGTTCTGCCTATTGACAGTTCATTCACTGATTGATAATATCTGATCCCACCCCGGACGCTGTTCCCGTTTTTTTTGCAGGATACAACTGTGAAATTTGAAGTACTCCAGGGATCCGTTCGGCGCGGGGGAAATATGCCGGGGCGATTTTGGGATCTGGGTTTTCAGGAGTGTTATCGGGGTTTAGGGCAGAAGCGGTGAAGTGATTGAGACCAGACTACAGCTGTCTGTAGTTTATTACAACCCTTGGATATCATAGTATAGCATTTGAGAGCATGCTGAGGTCAAAGGTTACTCCTGATCTGGAGAACCCTGAGGCTTCCATGATAGCCCATACTAAGGCTACTACTGTTAACATGCAATCAATTAGTTGTATAGGTAGAGGAACTTAAGATAGTACTTTGTGTAACCAATTGAACACTGCATACTACTACCTCATATCATGCAATGTTAGGCATATGCATTTCCAACACCCCCCTCTGGCCCCGATAAAGGGCCCAGACGTCGCCTGCAGCATGATGTGAAGTTGCTTGCTACCAGCAAAAATCGCACAATTGACAGCATCCGCATAACACCATATACATCGCAGCCATCCATCTGACCAGAAAGCTGTTCGCAGGATACATGAGAGCGGTAGTGAGCACTGCTCACACAACTAGAATCCAGCGTACCATGCATAAAGTACCTGGATGAATAGAAAAATCAGTAGAACGAGTTAAAGGAAATTACGCTTGACATTGACCGACTAGGAGTAGTCATAGGTTTGCAAGAATGGACAAGAGTTAAGAAGACGTAGCTGCAGGGACATCTTGCTAGGCAAATCAAAAAAGCAATAGAGCACTAAGTCTACCAACTTTATAAGAAGACAATGCAGTAATGACTCTATGTTGTTACCGGCGTCTGATGTTGAGACTGATCATCTCATTAACAGAGGAACGACTGGTATGTTCGTATTTGGGCAGCATATTTCTGACAAAGTTCATATGGCAAAGGCATTGATGACTTTCGACTGGCGGAGTCTTGCACACCCTCAGGAAGACGAAGTTATAAAAGCCAAATGACCAGAAGCGGGGAAATATTCAGGGTCTATGAGCGTCGCACTCAGATTGATAAGACCAAAGATGAGCAGTTGTTGTAGAGATACTTAGTTAGTATAGGTATTAGATGTACTGGCTGTGGAAACTCATGCGGGATATAAATATAAGAGTTCCTCCCCAGCTATTAGAAAAAGCAGCAATGGAGAAGAGATCTTATCAATATAACAAGTTATTATCTGTTAGGCATATGCAATTCCAACACCCCTCTCTGGCCCCGATAAAGGGCCTGGACGTTGCCTGCAGCACCATGTATAGTTGCTTGCTACCAGCAAAATTCTCGAAATTGGTGGCCTTCTCATAATACCGTATACGTCGTCGCTGGCCATCCGACCAGAAGCTGTTCGCAGGATATATGAGAGGGGCAGTGTGCACTGCTCATTCAACTGGAATCCAGCATATCATACATAAAGTACCTGGATGAATAGAAAAACCTGCAGAATGGATTGGAGGACAAGTACACTTCATGTTGACTGACCATGAATAGTCATAGGTCTACAAATGGACTGGAGTTAAGGATATTGAATAGTGTGAACGGTACGATCTTAATAGACTATATAGAGTGTACGGTCATGATACCAAAAGCGTATTGTGGGCACATTTAAGCGAGTAGGTATTTCGTATGAAGGAAGATTGGTAGAGATTATTGTACATAATTCTCCTAAGTGAGGTGGGCGGTAGCTCCTATATACACAGGTTTGTATCATCTGCATACACTCCGTGTATCTTAAAAAATGACAGGGAAAACATAGGTAGAAACATAAGTATGACTGTGTTTGACCCTGAGAATCTGCCAAGGAAATCCCAAATAATATGCTTTTATCTAAAGAGTGTGAGGGATATAAACGTAAGTTTAAAGAAATAATTATCTGTTGGGAGGGCGGGAATGTATACATAAAGATGGAGAAATAACCTGAAAACCAGAAAGAAAACACATGTGATAATTCTGATCACTATCATGAAATATTCAATGAAATATACCTCATATATGTCCTAGCTGTAGTAATGTTCTTGGGATATAGGTAAAGCCGTAATACTAAGCAAGTATGAGAATACGCGATATTATCAAAGTAAAATACACATATGAAACGAATCAAAAATTTCAACTGGAGGGAGAGGAGGGTTTGTTGTACTGTCAGACATTTTGGTTTGAGGTGAAAATCTCTGGTAAACCAGAAGGGTCCGTGCTTCGGAAATCTATACACACTTATTTTAAGCAATTGTTTGTACCAAACAAGTTCATGTTTGTCTTTTTGGTATTCACTCGAAAGTTAAAGAGAACAATCACAAAAGGTACGCGGAGGAGCACGTTGAGGACACATAAATGAGCCTGCGGGAACGAAGAGAAGATGGAGGAAAATGGCAGTAGAGACCTTTAATATAGGTGTTTCCGCTGAAAATGTTTCGCCAAGACTTGGTTTGCCTAGATTGTTTCAAAACAATAATTTTGTTTCAATGGAATGTTTCGTTGCGTTTCAAGTAATGTTTTCGTTTCAATTGTCAGAATGTTGTGATTGGTGGGACGAGATAAATTTTTGAACTTAGAATGTTCCTCGTGAAACTTGCGTCACTATTAAGGTATGAATGTGTAAGTGTATATCGTATAGCTATGAATGTGCCGGGCTCATAATCAATTGAATTGTGCGAATGGTATGATCTTAATAGACTCTATAGAGTATACAGTCGTGATACTAAAAGTGTATTGCGGGCATGTTTAAGTGAGGAGGTATTTGGTATGAAGAAAGATTGGTAGAGATTCCTGTACTTAATTCTCCTAAGTAAGGTGGGCCTTAGCTTTTATATATACAGGTTTGCATCCTCTGCATATGCTCTGTGTATCTTAAGAAATGATAGGGAAAACATAGGAAGAAACATAAGTGTGACCGTGTTTGACCCTGAGAATCTGCCAAGGAAATCCCAAATAATTTGCTTTAATCTAAAGAGGTGTGAGGGATATAACCATAAGTCTAAAGAAATAAATATTGGTTAAAAGAACTGGAAAGTATGCATGAGGGCAAAGAAATATTCCAAAAACCATAAAGAAAACACATGTGATTATTGTAATTATTATCATGAAATATTTAATGAAATATATGTCATATATGTCTTAGTTGTAGTAATGTTCTCGGGGTATAGATAATGCCGTAACATTAACCAAGTATGAGAATATGCGATATTATCAAAATAAAATAAACATTTGAAATGAATTAAAAATTTCAACACTTTGGACTTTAGTTAGATGGGAACCTACAATTGTACATCTTTATCAAGATTCAATTAAGGCCAGAAAAAGAATGAAATGTAAAAGAATTAGTACAGTTGTGTCCGGAAAGTCTTCGCACCCCTAGCCGATACAACCAAGTGAACAATAATGAACTCACTGTCAACAAATAAATTAATAAATGTGTTGAATTAAAATAGATAGTAAAATATAAATGGTAGAGGCTATTTTTAGAAAATTTTGTAAAATTTTATAATCTGACCAACTCTGCAGACCACGATGTTCAGATACTTAGTAAAATACTGTAAATGAAAATTAGACTTAGGCCCTGTTCGGCATGTCACAATATAAAAATATGCTATATTTTTCAAAACAACATATTTCATGATAACCATAGCAGACTGGGCTTGAAATGAAAATTAAATACATAGTCATATAGCAGATATGTATTCCCTTATCTTGTGAAAGGGACAAAGTGATTGAAGCCTTACAGGTTGAGGAATAGGAGAAATAGTAATGTTGCGAAATATTGCAAGACAGGACATGCAATATTTTGCAACCTCAGTATTTCCTCTACTGTTCATAGTCTAGACCTCTAATTACTTTCTCCTTTTCACATGATTGGAAGATAAGTATTGCTAATATAACCATGTATTTGATTTTGATTTTAAACTTGGCCTGCGGTGGTTATCAGGAAACATACTGTTTTGAAAAATATAGCATATTTTTATATTGTGATATGCCGAACAGGGCCTTATATAATATTTTTTATCTTTATACTCCACGCAAGCGATAATTTAATATTAAATCTGTAGGATCTTTAAGCTTTCCAGAAGGCAATTATGAGGTATAATTAAGAGCTATATAAGAAGTCAATTATTGACCTTAGTTTTCTCAAGCCAAGTATTTAGGACAAATATTACACTGCATAGTTTCTGGAACTATGTACAAGAACATTTATCAATCTAGGATTGATTTATACTAATAACTTCTAAAGATATTAGAAAGTATTCTATGCAAGTTATAGTAGGATCATGATAGTTCACAGCTCCTAGTAGCAAATAATAATACAAATGGAGTATATATAAACGGACTTACATTAGGATATTTTATAGCTATACAATAATTACTTTAGCAAGTTTTATACCATTAAAATTTCTAATATCTCTCTGTAAATCAAACTAGTAGCTTTATTGATTTTTAAATTACTGTTTCGAACTACCATATTGCTTTCATAGTTCTAATTATTTGAATCTTTTATGTTTTATTTTATAAATAATTTAATTGCAGGTCTACAGCATTCAAGTATATTAAACAACCTTTAAACTATTTTCGAATCATAACTAGAATGTATTAATATCTAGGAGAATATTTTTTAACTTGTTAATACTGCTTTATCTGAGTTTAATTCACTAGCTGTTAGATTTCGGTAAAGAGTATTCGATCAGTTGATCTTTCATTACCTTTATATATCTATTTAACCAGATTTATTTTAAAATAATATTTAATACTTCTAGTACAACTACCTAAATTTATAAGTGATAACTCCTCAGTTTATAATTTTGAGGAATTGTGAAAAGTTGGATAGTTTTTGGGAAATTTTTAGTCAAATATTAATAGCTACTACCTTCCCTTGGGAGTCATATGAATTATGACAATTATGGCTACATTTTTATATGAAACTTCTCTTAAGATAGTAAGCTATTTAAAACAAAATTTTATTATTTTATTCATTCACCATGTGGTTTGTTGGTAATAATTCAATAATGGAAGAATGAGTGTACTCCGTTGCCATGGAGGGGTGTGAAGACTTTCCGGACGTGACTGTACAAGTCCTGGCTGATCCGATAACACAACTTCAATCAAGGAAAGAACTTGCATTACACATTCCCAATTCCAATAGCTGATCAAAGTCAGTTGCAGAATGAATACTAAACCAAGAAGTTACATATGTTAAGCATGAAAAACTACCAGATTTCAAGTAGTAAAAATACTCTAAAGCTAGTGGTTGGCTAAGTGATAAGAGAACTATCTTGGCTATGAGAGAATATATGTCTCATACTGATGAAGGTATATTAATATTATTAAGAGGAGAATTAAGAATGTTCTGTCAAGTCGCTCTGCCAATATGTGACTGGTAAAGTTAGGATTGAACTGGAAGAAAGTATGAAAAACAATCTAAAAAGATGGCTATGAGCGACCAGATATAAAAGACTATCTTCAGAATATCTTTCTTCCTCAAATGAATTCACTTAAGCCTTAGTTAATTGAATGGATCACAACTAACAAGTAAATTCCAAAAACTTAGAATCTGGTATTAAACCCCTGGTGTTTGTTATCCATAATATGTTAACCTTCAACTTAAATAATGGAACAAAGTATATTTGGATAGATGAGAATAAAAGCCCTCTTCGCAAGAAGAGTGATGGGCAGGGATTATAAGTTTCAGATTTCTGGACCCTATACCATAACAGCTTGGTAGTAGTAATGTGTTATGGGTAACTAACTTAGAGCTCAGTAGAGTATGGTTAAGCATTAAGGTATTCGATAACGCAGTGGTATTAGGAGGGCCTTGTGATTTTAATCACAAATACTCGGTTCGGTAAAACTACTAAGAGTATGAAGTATAGGTAATAACTTATTACATTGATAAGATCTCTTCTTCGTTGCTGTCTGATCTAATAGCTGGAGCGGAACTCTTATATTTATATCCCGCTTGAGTTTCCGCAGCCAGTACATCTAATATCTATACTAACTAAGTACCTCTGCAACAACTAGTTCGAATTTCGTCTTATCAATCTGAGTGCGAACACTTGTAGACCCTGAATACTTTCCTGCTTCTGGCCATTTTGGCTATTAAAACTTCATCTTCCTGAGGGTTTGCAAGACGCTGTCAGTTGCAAGCTATTGGTGCCATTGCCATATGAACTTAGTCTGAAATATGCTGTCCAAATACAAACATACTAGTTGTTCCTCTGTTATTGAGATAATCAGTCTCAACATCAGACGCTAGTGACAACACAGAGACAAGACTGCATTATCTTTATGTAGAGTTGGTAGGCCTAGTGCTCCATCACTTCTTTGATTTGCCTAGTGAGATAAGCTTGCAGCTGTGTCTTCTTAACTCCTGTCCGTTTTGCAGACCTATGACTATTTGTAGTCAGTCAACGCGAAGCGCAATATCCTATTTATGTTCTGTGGGTTTTTCTATTCGTCCCGGTATCCTTTATTGAAATTGTGAACGGTACGATCTTAATAGCTCTGTACGGGAATAGGAACACAGTATGAAGTGTATACTGTAGGCATCCTTAGTAAGGAGGTAGATGGTATGAAGGTAGATTAGTAGTAGTTCTTTTCCTTACAACTCTTAAGTGAGGTGGTGGGCAGTAATCCCTATAAATATACAGGTGTGCATAATCTATGTATCTCTCGGTAACTAAGAGAAAAATAGGGAAAACATAGGAAGAACCAAAGTGCGACTGTGTTTAACCCTGAGAAACTTGCCAATATAATCTCATAAAACATATGTGGATGCGTAGTGGTATGAAAAATATGCAAGGATATTATGAATCTGATGACCAAGAATGATGAATAAAATATTCATAAGTAACTGGAATACTTTCAGTATTAAAAGAAAACATATATAATAACTCGTGATCATTATCAGGAAATATCAAAGAAATAGGTAATAAATGTCCTAGCTGTAGTAATGTCCGCAGTGTATTGGTTTAGCTGAGACATAAACTAAGTATGAGAATATACGCTGTTATCATGTGAAATATATATATGAAATGAATCAGAAATTTCAACTCTGTTTATAGAGTACACTGGATTCTAGTTGTATGAGCAGTGCTCACTACCTCTCTCATATATCCTGTGAACAGCTTCCGGTCGGACGGATGGTGATGATGTATATAGTGTTATGGGAAGGCTGCCAATTCTACAATTTTTGCTGGTAGCATGCAACTACATACCGTGCTGCAGGTGATGTCCGGTCCCTTTATCGGGGCCAGAGGGGGGTGTTGGAATTGCATATGCCTAACATGAGCTTCCTCCTCGGAGTCTTTTTTTATTCAATTTCCTCTTTCCTTTCAGAACTCAGGATCGTAGGGTAAAAAACCTTCCGCATTTGCTTGGCCACAGCAGGAAAACCGTTCGTACTATTCTACCTGTGCCCTGCCCGGCATTTCCGGGTTTTCCTTATGGAATCTCTCTACCAGCTTCTGAGTATGTTTCATGCTTTCTGGTGGTTCCCAGGTGTTCTCATCCTCAGAACAACTTTTTCTATTTCACAAAATATCTTAGTTCACGCATTTGCACATTATGTCCACGAACCCTCCTAGTGTATGAGATTATTTCACTCTTCACTATTTTATCAACCTCCCATTCTAAGTGTGCCTCAATCTTCTCAGTGGCTCGTGTGGGTTGTTCTCTTCTGGCACTCATTGACGCTCGGTATGGTTCTAGTAGTGATATATGGAATATATGCTGAATGTGCTGGCCATCGGAAATATTAGGTTTGTATGAAGAGCATTCTTTTTTTTCTAGGACTTCGAATGGTTCATAGAGCCTAGGGCTTCGTTACTTGGATGGTCGTTTGGATCGGATGTTTTTTGCATTCAACATCACCTTGTTGCCGATTTTTATGTCCAGCTGTTCTATTGCCTTTTTATCATAATATTTCCTCATGGCTTCCCTAGTATGTTCCAATGTCTCGGCTGCCTTTTGGTGTATCATTTTCATCCAATGTGCATATATCGAAGCTCCTGAATTTCAAGCTTCCCTTTCTTTTAGCCATTCGGTCCGTGGGTAGAAACCATAATTTGCGAAGAGTGGTGACATTTTGTAGGCGTTTGTGGCTAAGTTGTTATAGGCATGTTCCCCAAGGGGGAGTAGTTGATACCAATCGTTCTGATCGTAATTGACAAAATTTCGTAGGTATCCTTCCAATACTTGGTTGGTCCTCTCGGTTTGTCTGTCAGTTTGGTAGTAGTATGCGGTTGACATTTATTTGTTTTATCTCCAGCAGCTTGCATAATGATTCCCAAAATTCTTTGGAAAACTTTGCGTCCATATCTGATACTATTTCTGTTGGCAACCAGTGTAGTTTCCATACTTCCTGTAGTAAAACTTTTGCCACATCTTTGGTGATGGCATTTTTTTTCGTGTAAGCCGATGTAGTGGGCCAATTTGGTAAATCAGTATATTACAACCATAATTTGTGTACGCCCTTGCGATTCCGGTAGGGGGGTGATAAACACAGTATATATTGACGTCCATGCCACATAAGGGACTTGCAGCGGTTGTATTAGCCTGTACCTGGCATGTTGTAGAGACTTATTGTGCTAACACTTATCACATGATTGTACGTAGTTGTTTATCCAACTTGCCAAGCCTTTCCAGTGAAATTCTCTTGTGATTATTTCTAGGCTTTGTTACGGGTCCTGCGGGGCCCCGAAAAATACAAGCCCCTAGCAAAATTCTTCGCCCCGGCCCGCACGACGGCCCGGGTCAGGGCCTATTTTTTAGAAATTTTCCGCGAAGTCTCTTGGCCCTGCCCGTACCCCGGGTGGGGCCCCATCAAATTTTGGTGCGACAGGGAGGCACAATCAGGCCCCTGACGGGGGCGGGGCGGGGCTGGGAGAAAAAATTCTCCCCCTGCCCCCGCATAACGGGAGGGCCTTGGAGTCTAAAACCCGTCCTGCCCCGCCCAGTAACGAACACTAATTATTTCAAGAGTCTTTTCTTGACTGAAATGTCCTGCCACTTTAGAATCATGGCATCCCATTGCGATTACCGTTCACAATTCTTTATTATTAGGTACACAAAGAGGATTTTTGTAGTAGAGGAACCCTTCCTTTAGTTGCTATTGTTTTGGTAACGTTTTCCCATTGCGTTCCAAGAGTTCTAACTCTTTTGCTGTTGTCTCCATTCTTCATCTTGCCCAGTGGCAACCAAGACTTGGTTAAGGAATTCAGTAGCAAACGTCATCATTTCTACTTGTACGAGAGTGGCGTTAGACATTAAGATGTTTTCTTGTCTCGATCGAGGATTGTGCTGTTCATCCGATTTGTTGTAATATTCGTTATTTTTTGGATTTGCTTGCAGTATGCTTTTTGTGGACATAGATGTTTCTGCCGCTAGCATCTGTGTTGGAATAAAATCAGTACTTCTGAAACTCCAACTCGCATGTTCAGTCTGGTCCAACACTTTGACTTCTATCTTTTCCGAGTTGTCAATTTGAGTTACTATCAGTTGTGCTATGCGGTCGCCTTGTTCTACTTGGTAGTCCTGAACGCTGTGGTTTCATAAGAGTACCTTGAGTTCACCTGTATAGTCTGTCTTGATAACTCCAGCTTCGACCTCAACTCTATTCTTGCTTGCAAGTCCGCTGCAGGACGTGATTCTTCGGTAAGTTCCTAGTGGTAGACTGACAGCTACACCTGTATCTATCAGTAACTGTCCCTTTGCTGGAAGTGGTGCGTCGTGTAGAGCATAAAGGTCATGAACAGCCGTCATTCGGGATCCTTTTGTTGGTATTGTAGCTGCTTTGCTTAATTTTTTGATTTGTATGTTCTGCAGCGAGGAAGATTCTTCTTCTATTTCTATCCCTGCATCCTCGTCATCCTCTGTCAAAGTCAAAGAGATCTGAAACTGCTCAGGTTTCAAAACAGATTGATCACTATGCGCAGCTCCCTCCTTGATATGGTACTCCGGCAGTCTACTAAAGGCATCTGGCTTTCCTCCTCTTGTTCCTGGTTGGTATACAATCTTGAAGTTGTATTCAGCTAATGCTTGTGCCCACCGAATCTGTCTTTTATTCCATTTCTTCATAGTAAGGAAATATTGCAAATTTTGGTAGTCTGTATAGACCATTTTTTTTTTTTTTTTCTTTTTTCCATCATATGTTTATTGATTATAGCTCAAAAACGTACATGCAGCTTGCGCTATGGCATACAAAAAGCACTTCCCCCTCGCCTCCTGGGAAAAAACCATCGCTTCAAGTCCGTCTGGTATGGAACTAACTGCACCTCCTGAATCCTGAAAGGCCCCAGACTGAGCAAACAAAAGAACAGAAAGGAGACGCCCAACTATCAATCGAGCAGGAAGCGACAGGAAAACCCATGGCGTACTCTGCAGAACAAAAGAAAGAACAAAATCCAAGTAAGAAAAGATCCCCCCAATATGTACCCGGAGGCAAGCGCGGAAGAAATGTACCGCAGGCAGACCCTGAAAGGTCCTAGGCAATGAAGCCCTAATTGTGCCCCAAGGTGCCGCCCATGAAGGAGGCAGTGCAATACCATCACAGGGGACTAAGGGGGGGTGGCAGGGGGGCGCCACGGGAGGGAGTAGATGGCTGGTATGGAAGGCCGCCTGGCAGAGGGGATGCCGCCCAGCAGATAGGATGCTAGCCAAAGTACAGAATCCAAGGCCGCGGGCGGCCAGGGGTTGGAGGAACCGTATAGAAGTGACGGGACCGGGTATAGTGGGGAAGTGGTAGTAAGGTACCAGCTGATCCCGTGGAGGGAGGAGAGGAGGGGTAGACCCAAGGTTGATCCATCTATCGGAAACGTGTTCGTATCTTTCTAGGCGGTTTCCAACCTAGCCAGCAGACTGAAAGTGTATTCCCGCGTCTCTCATGTAGTCCCTTGTTCTCCGAGAAATAGCGTCACTTAGTGGATGGGATCCCACCACTAACAGTCTGAAGGATAGGAGGAAAGAGGCGAAATCGACCGTGGCCTGTTGGGGAGAATTCCTAGGAAGAATCCTTCATTTCCACTTACCGTAAACTGTATTCCCAGCTGTCTGAAGAATCAAGAATGGGGGTTGCCGACCGTGCAAATGTTAAGCAAGGTACCAAACAAAAGCGGGGAAGTGAGGAAAACAACATCCTGAGATGTTGAGATGGGGTAGGAGGAGCGGTCCTGAGGGTAGGCCTCAAGAAAGAACAGTAAGGATGATGCCCAAAGGCAAGGAAGAGATAAAAGTGATGGCCAGCACCCCCCAAGGGGGGAGGGTGCTGGACCCGAAAAGTGGTGATAGTTTCTCTGGTGTTGAGTCGTTCCCGATTAGGAAGTAAATTTCAATGACTGGAGTTGTAACGGAGACGGAGGATGGTAACGGAGACGGAGGATGGTAACGGAGACGGAGGATGGTCTGTATAGACCATAATCGGTTTTTCTGTCCCTAAAAGGTAATGTCTCTATTCATTGAATGCTTCCATCATCGCTAATAGTTTCTTGTCGTGGATTTTGTAGTTTTGTTCCGCAGAATTCAATTTTCTTGAATGCAACGCTACTGGGTGTAATTTCTTGTCTTGAAACTGTGACAGAATACAACCAAGAGTAACATCGCTTGCATTTGTTTCTACTACCGTGTCTAATCCGGGGTGAAAATGACAAAGTATAGGAGTAGTAATGAATTTTTCTTTTAGAACTTCAAAAGTCTTGTTCTGCTCCCGGCCCCAGTAAAATTTTGTGGGATTGCCTTTTAGGGTTTCTGTAATTGGTTTGCATATTGCTGGGAAATTTTGTATGAAATGTTGGTAAAAATTGGCAAACCCGATGAAGATTTGAACCTCTTTTACTGAGCTTGGCACCTTCCATTCCCTGATAGATTTGACATTTCTTTCACTCATTTTCACATCTTTGATGTTAACAATGTAGACGAGGAATTCAACTTCTGTAATGTGGAATATAGATTTCACCACATTTATTACCAGTTGGTTCTCCTTTAGTTTCTGCAAAACCTTTTTGACTAGTCGAATATGATTCTTCTTATTTTCTGGATATATCAGAATATCATCCAGGTAGACGACAACTCCTTGGTCCAAAAATTCGCCAAGTACTTCGTGAATCATTGATTGAAAGATAGCTGGCATGTTAATTAATCTAAAAGGCTTTACCATATACTCGTAATATCCATAACGGCATTGGAACACTGTCTTCCATTCGGCTTCTTTGGCCTTTCGTACCAAGTAATATCCTTTTTTGAGGTCAAGTTTTGAGAAAATCTGGAATCCTTCCACATGGTCTCTGAGTTCCCTCATGATAGGTATCGGGTACCTATCCACGACAGTGACCAAGTTCAGATCTCGGTGATCAACAACAAGTCACAGTTTACTATCTGCTTTCGGTGCAAAAAGGATTGGAGCGCCGGGAGGCGATTGACTTGGTCGAATTTTTCCTTGCCGTAGTATTTCATTCAAATATTTCCCAAGTTCCTTTAGTTGCATTGCTGACAACGGATAAATGGGGCCCCAAGGAGGTTCTTCCCCTTCCTTGATCCTGATGGTGTGATCCCATTTTCTTTGCAGGGACATTTTGTTGAAATTTTAGATTTGTTGCATATGTTTATTTTAATTTAATAATATTGTGTATTCTCATACTTGGTTAGTGTAACAGCTTTACCTATAGCCCGAGAACATTACTACAGCTAGGACATATATGACATATATTTCATTGAATATTTCATGATAAGGATCAGATTAATCATATGTGTTTTCTTTATGGTTTCTTCAGAATATTTCTCCATCTTTATCCATACTTTCCGGTTCTTTTAACCGACAATTATTTCATCAGACTTCCGGTTATATCCCTCACACCCCTTTAGATTAAAGCACATTATTTGGGATTTCCTTGGCAGATTTTCAGGGTCAAATACGGTCATACTTATGTTTCTTCCTATGTTTTCCCTAATATTTCTTAAGATACACAGTGTTTATGGGGAGAAGGTAAACCTGTATATATAGGAGCTACTGCCCACCCCGCTCAGGAGAATTAAGGACAAGAATCTCTAACAATCTTCTTTCATACCAAAATACCTTCTCGCTTAAACCTGCCCACAGTGCCCTTTTAGTATCGTCACCGTATACTTCATATAGTCTATCAAGATCGTACCATTCACACAATTCAATACATTTGCATTGCAACCTCATCTTCAAATAGTTGAATGTATTCGTAGTAGTGTTCAGGTATTTTGTATAAGATGTTTTCAACTGGTTTGTCTTTATACTTTATGCGACCAATAACTCGTGCATATTTATCGAAGACTACAGTTTCGTCATATTCCCACATCTCTTCTAGTCTCTCGTCGATCATGTAGTTTAAACATGAATCTTCTGGGAAATACCATTCCTCCAGGCTACCGATATTTGTCATGTGGTGTTCCTTACACTATCTAAAAGGAATAATCAGGTTGTAGTTTCCTGCATTTGCAATTTCAGAAGAGATTTCTGATTGATGAGAGTTTGTCCTAATTTCTAATAGTAGTAGACAAGTGAAATATATTCTACCGCTTTTGGTGGCAGAACCATCAAACCCTCAGATTCCGGTGGGGTTTTGACTCGTTTTGTCGGGAATATCGTACTCTAGTATGAGGCAAGTGTTGATCAGGAAGATATTAGAACGAGAATCTAATAACATACAAACCTGGATTCTTTTTCCTTCCATTTTGATGTGCCCTGTGCCTTCTAGGCAATCCTATCTTTTTGGTCGAGGTATTTTCACCCTCTTCCTTATCTCAATGAACAAGTTTGCTTTTTGTTTTTGTGACATATTTGTAGATGTTTGAGATCATGCCTGCATAGTTTCAGTCAATTAGACCTCCTCAGCCAAACTAATTCCATTAGTGTTTTCTTATTAATGGGGCTTTTAACCTGGTCTTTTGGCATTTCACCAACACTCGAGCTGAGGGCGAGTAGTTTTTGGGTTGCGTGCCCTTCTTTCCATCCACAACTTCAATTTTTAAATCATCAGGCAGCCCACTACTAGCGGTCTTTACCCCTTGCCGAAGAGTTCCCTCTCATCCTGCTTTTGCAACCAACAGGTCCTGTCTGGGGGGTCTCCATGATCGCCCAGATAGGTACATAGTATTGCCATTGGGTGCAGACAGCTGACTGATTACCATGTTTTATCCTTCCCGCGCTTATTCTCCTCCCTCACATCATGAGACCACATCCGGCAGAGAATTCATACTTTGGTACTGTCGAATCAATTTGAGGGAACTCGTATTCCATTGCAGGTCTAGAGCCATGTTCCTTAACACCTAATCATGACTGATAATTCGGACGAAGTATTGCCTTGCTGTTTTTTGGAAAGTTGTTCTCTCACCCTAATGACTCTCTCTAGTCTGATTTCTTCTGACTTCATTTTAGTTCCCAGTTGGTCCTTATCAGAGACCTTTGAGTTTCCGGAACACCTGTCCGACTACCATCATTTATTTTCCCCGGTTGATGTGTCGGGGGTCCTTACCACCCATTGGTGGGGAAGGATTTCCTCATCTCGTTTCTTCAATACCTATAGACATGCATGCCTGTTGAGCACCCAACATATAGAATACCTGATTGCTGTCACCGTCAGTGCCAAACTCCCCGTAATCCTCCATTTCATAATCCAAAAGGTTTTCCCATACTCTTGTGGGTCTTGCAACTCTTGCGACTTGTGCCTGGGGAAGGGGTGGTTGTTTTTTATTAACCAAATTTACTCGTGGACGACCCTTATTACATTGATTATCGTTTCCGTCCTCCTTCCAGGTACTTTTCCAAGGAGCCCGTTTAATCGCCATCACTTGTGCATTCTCTCGGTAGGTTTCCCATTTATGGTTTGTCAAGCCACATCGTGTACTTCCCATATCTCGTTTTCTGACATCGATAAGGTTCTGCAGAATGCCCTTATGCATTTTTTCCCCTTCACTGGGTTTTTCCCTCTTGTCAGCCTTATTCAATGTTGAGGTCCTACCTTCGCATTTGGTAGATTTGTATGCGGCTCATTCAGCCTTGGTGTACTGTTTGTGTTTTTTCGTAGGTTTATGTCCACATTTTCCGTCATTGCAGTCCTTCCATTTTGTTGACTTGACTTGTCTTGGCTACAATCAGGTAGATACTCATTGATCTAGTTTTCCATTCTTCATAATGTTCTACATATTTTCTCAATGCTGCTAGCCATTCCGTGTCGAGGTCATACTTTTCCAAGAACAGTCTTTCAAGTATCGGTAATGGTACCTGGTCTTTCAATTTTTTCCGCCACGCAATACCAGTTAGCTGTACCTTAATATTAGGGTTCTCCATTTTTAATAAGAAACTGGAGGTTTTTTCCTCATATTTGACCTAATCCATATCCCGTAGTGCCATGCGATTCTCCGCGGTACTGGCATATTGGTTGCTTATTTCCTAACAAAAATATTGCTAAGTATAAGCCCTTCTTTCTTTTTATGGTCTAATTCACCTGTCATGGCGCATTGATACCAATTTGTGAAGTTTGTAAGGTTTTCTCCTTTGGTTCGACTAATTGCATATAGTATCCCATGCATGTGTTTTCTCCAATGTTGTTGGTTTTGTTGGAAATAATCTTTGTATTGAAGTAACCAAGTCTTCACATTCTGGTAATCCTTTGCCTTGAATATTTGCGGTGGCGTGACATCCTTTCTTTTTCCACCGACCAGGCCTTTACCTCTTGCGTCTATAACTAGTTGCATTTGTTTAAAGTCCAAGTCTTGATCTGGTATTACTCCTTGCCTAAATCGGTACCGTCTTCGTTGCCATTTTCGTCGGTCCCCATCAGGGTCACCGTAGCTTTCATTGTCTGAAGAGTTACTCAATAAGCTATTGTCATCATCATCATCAGGATGTCCAGGGGTATTTCTTGGATCTTCTGGTGGTTCTTTGCCTCCACCACTAGGTCCGCGGCCGTGTCCTGTCTCACGGGTGCCTTCCCCTTTCATTTTCAGTTTTCTCGAGAGGCTTGGCTTTCCTTAGGTGCAGGCTCTTGAGGTGGATCTCCGCATTCTTACGGGCTTCAAACTCTGCATTGACCCGCTGGTTTCTTGCTATTCGTGCCTCGACATCCTCAGTCACCTCTTTTTGTGCTGCTAATTCTCTTACTAATATATTACTGTATAACTGCAAGGTCTTAGCTTCTTGTTCCAACAAGAGGTCTTGAGTGAAGGATTGTGCATCAGTTGTTCCTATATTGGTATGTAATTGTTGACTGACTTCTTGTCGTTGCTCTTGTTGTTGACGAATCTTTTCTGCTTCCGCTCCCCAGCTTAATTCTGCCATTTCGCATACAGTACCGAGTGCCAATAAAACTGTAGTGAGGATTTTCTGGATGTTCTCTAGTTCTTCATCTACTAGTTCTTCTTCTTCTTTTACCCTTGTCCTGACGTTTTCTAGGTCTCCCACAAAGCGTTGTTGTGAGTTGGCCAGAGTGTCGAAAGCGATATGTTGCTGGTCTTGGGTTTCTTTTGCCATCTGGTCTATACCACCTATTACGGAGTTGAGCTCTGTTAGGAAATCTTGCGCAGTTTGTTGGGCCTTGTGCTGAGATCCTAAGAGTGGAGTTGAATATCTTTCGAGAAACCCGTGTGTTTGTTTAGTTTGCCCTCGTGGCGTCGGTTGTAGCAACCCACTGATCTTGGAGTGTGATCACCTTTTATGAACCCTGGAAGAAGGTTGTACCACTGATGTTCCGCTTTGGCTTGGGACATAGCTTCCAGGAACAAATTGTGGTTCCGAAGTTGTAGTTGAAACTTGGTCAACCTCTTCTTCTAGTCTCTCTCCCATATTTTTGTCCGCTCCTGTCAACCTTAATACCATATTGGCGTAAATCTCGCAGTTTGAGTTTGAATTGTCGACCTCTCGGCAGAGCAGAAATTGTTCGGTTATCCAACCATTCTTAACATTGGTGTTACGTAGAACCTTAACTGTTGAATGATCTATTCCTTAGTTCTCGATACCTAACCTTATCCATTGTATGTGATATCATATTTTCTCCATGACATCTTTCTTGCCAGCAATGGGGGGCTTTTTTGGCCAGAGTGGTCAGGATAACTTTGTCGTCACAGTTTAGAACTATTTCACCACAGGAGTATTTCCAGATAAGTTCGTTATGGGATTGCATAGTTCTATGGGTATTGTTACAAATAGAAGGTTTTGTTGTGCAGCGGAAGATCGTTGATTAAGTTCTCTATCTTAGCTAAGCGAAACATGAATGGTATAGATATACCCAACCTCGATGATACAATCCATGATGTGGAATACGCACTTCCACGTACGCTCTAGTATACGAAATAGTGAGGAGGAAGCATAAGCAAATCTCCCCATAACACTTCCGCTATAGCAATCCTTCTACCTGGAGGACAATATTCTATCAATCCCACCCTTCCTCTCACTATTTGTACCTGTTCTCATAGAAGATAAATGGTCAAAGACAAAGATTTGGCCAGCCTCATTGAAAACCTATCTGTCACGATTCTAGACTGACTTAGCTGGTTTCATTTGTTATATTGTTTTACTTTCGCACGCAT
>QLOI01003659.1:0-29354 GCA_003313605.1 Tuber umbilicatum | reverse complement strand
CTCTACGTTGTTCTTGTGCACGGGACAAGAGGTTGGAGGAGGAGAGAGGGAGGGAGAGAAAAAGAGGGAGAAGCAGGAGAAGAAGAGTGTAGAGGGCTGGGAGAAATGCACATCGAACTGCACAATCGCTTATAGTACGGTAAAGTAGAATGAAATTCCCTCAAAAGAAGTCCGGTCTCCATAACCCCGCATTAGAGCCCCTGCTTGCGCAGAGCGGCGGTTTGGGCGCCAAACCTCTCATCGAGTGATTGGTCGTGAAGTTATCCTTATTCCTCAACGTCATACAGTAACTTGTACATGGCATCCATGGCTGGGGAGGTTAGCACCCTGTGGTTGTTCTTGGTTTTGGGATGGTCTTGCTTTGTGTTGAATAGTGGCAACAATAGAGGGGTGTTTCTTTTCACTCTTTTTCATATCTTTTCTCCGAGGGGGACGCGGAGAAAAACCGTGTCAATATCATACACATGGATTACTTTAATGGTGACTTGGGCCTTTGTTATTTTTTCTTACAGCCGATATTATGCTACCGTTTAATAGAGTGACGGGGGCCCACCCGGAAGGGGAAGTTAGAAGCTGGTAGTTGGAACTCTTAGCAGATAATTGAGAGGGGCCGAAGCTACTTCATGACAGGAAGTTTGTGTCTGTGCTTATCCCGTGCTTTCCTCTGGTGTTACCTCGGGAATGACTGCCGAGGCTTCGGGTTTCTGGCTTCTCATGTACTCGAGTACGGATGAGGAAGGGCAAGGGGCAGAGTTCCAAAGTTGTGTGTTCCCGGAACCGGGCCATGCCAATGGCCCCCAGCCCAATGTGTAGGAGCTGGTGTTGGTGACAAACCGTATTACCGGGTCGTATTCAAATTACGAGATGAGTTTGACGGGTTTCCCAACACGATCTTTGAATCGTTTTTCTTTTCTTTTCTCCTCTTTTCTTCCTCCTCCCTCTCCTCGCTCTCTCCACCCACAATGCATGACGATGATGCCAATGAACTTTATTTTTTAAGAATTTGCTATCTACAATGCTGTGGGGTCAGGCTAGCGGGCTATAATATTTGTTTATCTTCTCCCCTCACGTTGGGGTCTGCTGACCGCCCTTATTTCACCTCCTCTCCCTTTCCATGTCACTTCATAGTACGGTACTGGGTTGCTTCGAATCGGTATCAGGCAACCATGTGGGGTTGGTTATCTGCATTGGAGTACGAGTAGTCTCGTGAAGAGTATTTGTATCACGCCACGGATCCGCCAAAATTAGGCGAAACACGCACATCTGAATTTCTGGGAAAATTGTCACCTTGGAAGAGTAATTGATCGGTTGCCCGTGTAATACGAGCACTGTACAGTACTGTATGCGGTGATGTGGGTAGCGCCCAACCCTGTCAGGATGTTGGGGTTTTGGGGCGGAATAAATTCCTTGGGATGTTGACCTCACGTGAGTGAGTGAGCGGGGAGCTCATTATTACTCCAGTATAGACTATCGCGTGGCTGAAGTTAAAATATGGGTGGACAGTTGAGCAAGGGGGGTGCCAAAACGTCACCCTGTTATAGATGAAAATTAGCCAGAAAGGGCGAGGGAGGTAGCAGAGGGGAATCAAATGAGGACTTAGTTTTTTCTCTCTTGAGGCCTACAAAGTTAGGTATGGTATCGATTATTTGAGGGCCCAATTGAAGATGATTTTGCTTATGTCTTACCAGGCCCGCTTTACTGATATCTCACGCTCCTGGGTGTTGGCATAGTCTGCTTCCCTTGGAATTTGGGTTCGTGTTAGATAGTTAAGTTTACAATCGGTCCTTCCCGCGGGTAGATGAATTTGGTATCGATCGGGGATATCACATGGCAGAAGACCACAACCCCTCGGGATCCCTATTTGCGACCTTCTAAAAACGTCCGAAATATCGCCCCTCAAGTGCGTTAGTTTTGTACCCTGCATTTCAGAATTCTTAGATTCGAAGTTTCTTGCCACGGAATATGCTACCGGTGTGATACGATGTATCGTAAATCTCCAACCGCACAGCTGTATTCCCTTCCACCCAAAACCAGGGTTTTGGACCCATACTGGGGCATTAATTGTGATTCAGGAAAGGACCTAACCGCCACCTATCTTTGCCAAGAATATCCCGTATAACTGATATTTTTTAGTGTGGTTAGCCGCCAAAACTTTTGTGCTATGAGGCGTTCTTGGTGGTGGTGGATGGGGAAGGACCCTACGGAGTTGGAAATTTATTCCTTTGAGACTCTGACGCTCGCGTGCCCTTCGGAGCCTTCATTATACAGAAAGTTCACTTATCATACTCCTGGCAGCTAATAATAGCCTTAGAGCAATCTCATAATCCAGTGGGATTTCGGATTTACCTGTCTTTTCATCCATATAAATAAAAGTATGGTGTTCAGCATGCATGCGCCATGACTTCTCTTTATCTCGCTGCTTTACCGCTTTCACCCTCGAGTGATCTCGAGTGAGTCCGGTACTGGATGGAGTCATGAGACACCCCCCCCCCAAAAAAAAAGAAAAAGACACGCTTGGACTATCACTTCCCGTACTAAGATCCGCATATTTTTTCCTCGCATATGTACTGTACAGCGTTTGGCGAGCTGAATCGATAAGGTATGTTTAGTAGAACATACTGGTGCAGTGTTCTCGATACTGTTATGGTATGATTTTGGGAAGTCTGAAACTTATCATTTGGGTAGAGCCCTGTCTCCAACGACGCATCAAGGCTTCAAAAACCGAGGGCTTATCGTGTTCGGAAAATCGACAGACACCCCCGGCCCGCTCCTAGATCAGGTTCCAAACTGGGCGGATGCACATCTAAGACATCAAGGATTTTTTCTTTCCTCCTCAATTTTGATCACATTGTCGATACTTTCTAGAATCGTGAATATAATGCGAGCGTTGTGCTGGCACGTTGCTGTTGATGCGAATATGGCCGGCAGGAACAGTGGCGTCTTCCTCGGTATCAGGGGTGGATTGCCTATGACGAGTGCGGTGAGGGTACGGGGACGCGGTGGGAGATGACCCTGCTACCGGTAGAAAGTCATACGGTCCGAGTAGTTGTCCCTCCTAATCGAGCGCCGTCATGTTCCTTTCCGTTTACCATGTCCGATGGATGGTCGCGTGGCCCCCGGGGATACTAAAGTCCTATTATAGGTCGTTTTTATCACATCTTCTTGTCCTAGGCAATGAGTGCCCAAACATTGAGGATAGTTTTTCTTGCGCGCACAGATATTTAATACACCTTCGTAAGGACGCCTACGGCTCGGAGAGCGATCTGGCGGGCCGTGCCGCTCTACAGGGGAGCTTAGCTTATCTATCCGTATCATGTATCTACTCGAGTAGAGGGTCACCACTCCAAACCCTGCCACTCCTGTTGCTATTTGTACCACTATATCGATATCTTCTGGATTAGGTTTGTTTTCCCCTTTCCTCGTGAATTTTTAATAATATCATCCTGCATCTCTTTAAGCCCACCGTCTGGGGTGGGTTTGTGGGTTATCGAGATAGCGCGATGTCAGAATATGCTCCGCTGATACAACGTGGCGTCGCTACCGGTGTGTCAGTATGGCTGTCTTGCATGCCCGGACCCAGGTGGATCTGCTTGTAGCGGATAAGAAGTATTCGATAACAGGGGCGGTGAATTTGTATGAGCGCTTGGGTGCATTACTTCTTGCCTGCTACGGGTATAGGGGAGTGGTGGATTTTGGGATTCTGGGATTTACCTTGCTGCTCTGGCCATCCTAACTTAATGGGTAGGAGGGTATAGCATTGCGCTCGTGCAAATATAGCCATCGACGTACGGGAGGGCAGAGCAACAATCGGGCTTTCTAGGCACGGGCCGTCAGGGATGTTTCTCGTGCGGATGCGGGGAAAGGATGTGTGTTCATTCGGTGAGACTAGCGCCACACTTAAGGTTGAGTACAGAATTGGGTATTCTTGCGCCTTTGTGTGAAGTGCTCAGGATGGCGTACGAACGTTATAAAAACGCTATGGTTTCCACGGAGGGCGAGCTATTTTTATTGCGGAATGTAGATCCTAAAGACTTTTAGCTGGTTTGTTTTTCATGAACACTGTTTCAGAGGGAATCTGATAGGGAGTTCCGAAGAGCTGTTCTAATTGGAGCAACGCAATGAATAAGAGAATGAGTTACTCGAGTAGGTGTTGTCGTGGCCCACCAATATTAGGGAGCCTAATCTGTAGAGACCGAGTAACCACTGTATCAGATGGTTGATTAGATTGTAGGGCCGTATTGCGTAATGGGGGTGAATTGGTGGGACTTTCTCAAACTGGCAGGTTCCGAAAAATTGACCGGAAAGATAAGGGTATAAACGGGACGTTACCATCATTATATCTCACTCGCGAATTGTGGGGTTTGGCTCTATCTTGTTCTCTGAAGGGGCTCACTGCCGAACTTTGGGCGGGGTGCGATGGGAACCCGGGCTTCCACATACAGTATGCGCTCCCATAATCCAGGAGTTGCCATTGTTGAGATGTTCAGGTTCGATCTCTAGTGGATCATGGAATAGTAAATAGCGCATTGGGCTCCTGGGTTCCAGGGTCATGGTGGACAGTCTGACGCTACGCCGGACGACATAAATCTTCGAGTATTTGACTGGGCTAGAGGGGCTTATCTCATACCTCAGGGAAATTGGTGTGATAACAAGGCAAAGGCTCTTGCTGGGCGATAGACATTCCTGCAATAAAAAGGTGTTGGCAAGTCTACAAAGCAGTGAGAGCCCGAGGGCATAAGGAGCCATAGATATTCAAATTTCCACTGCTTAAAAAAAGAAAGACAAAGGTTTGGAACCCTTCGGGTGAGGCTCTTGTTGTGGTGAGCCCGATGGCATTCGCTTACATTTTCTATTAGGGGACCCGTTTCCCAAGATACCCCCCTCCGATCCACTCGTGACACTGCAGTAATATGGGGGCCGGGGAGAGTACTATTTGCGGTGAATCGAGATCAGAATTCCACCTTTGATTGGCTGGAACATTGTATATGCCTGTTCTGTCGGATGCAAGCGCTCAGCATGAAGAACCTGAAGAACCAGAACATTGGGGATTTCTTGTCTGGATTGATGTGACAAGCTCCGTAATCGGAGATTCGGTGCCGAGTCGATTGGCCATTTTACGCACATGGTGTTCCTGAAACTGGAGTTGTGCGCACCCGCGCGAGGTGCCTCGTACTCTTCTAGGTAGGTACGGCATCCAGTAGCTAGGTGGACTCGGGTCGAGTGAGGGTCTGTGACTCTCACTGCTTCCCATAGGACAAGGGATTATTGCAACTGGTGAAACCCAACCGGCCGATGAATCAAGGACTGGGAGGCGCATCGCCACCATAACGCTAATCTACCTAGCTCAATGCAATCACTCCTTTTTATGATATTATACCTTCTGGCAGAGAGCTTTGGGTGCCTCCCTCATTGCTTCGGGGGTTTACGGCTTTGTTCGGCATGCTGCGATAAAAAAAGTGTGCTGTTTTCGGAAATAGGGTATTTTTTATGGTGGCATGCCTAGCATGGCCTAATATAATATTTTTCTATATCCTCTGCACAGGCCATGTGTCGTGAGTTCTTCGTTGTCAAAGGTTGAAAGCAACGAAGGGTCAACCAATGCGTAAGACATCGTCCTGCGAGGAATCAAGCTGAAAGTGTGTGTAGGGGGGTGATGGCTTGAAACTGAGATACAATGTCTCGATTTCGATCAGGTGGTGGTAGTAAGAGCTCTCAGTGAATAGCACCTATAGCTCGTCTTTGGAATAGGCGCAACGGAGATATAGAGGGAAGTGATGCCGGTAGTGATGACAGTGTGAGGAAGTGTGGGGGGAATCCCAGAAGGGAAAGGGGTGGGAGAAAGGGTAGAGGAATGGCAAGGGGGGGAGAGTGAGATAAGAAGTTATTCGGCAGTACAAAGCTCTCGTATTCTTTAGAAAGAGAAGGACGCTTAATCGAAAAGGAGGGTACTGGATGAGCAGCGAGTATATAGCCTCGAGGAGGGGGGGGCGAAGAGTTCGTGGTTTGGAGAAGTGAGGTTCTTGGGGGAGAGTGAGGACAACTAGCTTTATGCGAGCCTTTGCCCAACTTATGGAAGGGTTTTGGTTGTTGGAATCTCGAAATATGCGTCATAACTTATTCAACCGGTACAGCTTTGTCTCCTCTTCCTACCTGAATCTGCTTTATTGAGCTTTTAATCATCCTGTGTGCCTCTTTTCCTCTTCCCTGAGTTAGTATGTAAAGTTCTCTACGATTTACTGAATACGAGAGAATATCCGTCACTGTCCGGGAGTAGGTGTTCTTGTCGAGGTGCGCTACTCTGATTATTTAGTAGATTATTGGCCAACACCTATAGTTGGTTCCCTCATTTGAAAAAAAGCCATGTTCTTTTGTGAGTGGTGTGCCTCTTGGGTGTGGCTTTATTACCCCTTGATCTTTCGTCTGGCTATTGCTATCAGCAATGTCGGTGGCTTTTTCTTTTGGCGACAGACGGGGTCTCGATTACCGGACCGCATGTTGAAAATATCGCCGTATAGCCACCATATCATACCTGTAGCTTTCTTAGTGTTCTTAGATAAGATCTAAGTTAGTTGCCATTTCATACTTCCCACCGCACTCAATATAGCTTCTCCACAAAGAGATAATACTTCCCCGAGATTCAAGCTAAAATAAACCTGTTTTGGTTCTTTGCACCAAGATCTGGATCTGGAAGATCCACTGCGAGTGTCATTGAGTTGCTGTATTTGAGGTATTGCTCCGGACGGTAGGGATCGTATCCATTGCATGGCGGTGAATGTGGTGCGCGATAGTTCAGTTTTTTTTTCAACCCCTCCACTAGGTTGGGGTAGCAGAGTTTGCATTTTAGGGGGGTTTTTTCTTCCTCAAATATATAATACAGTATCATAGTTCTGAGAGAAAATCATGAAGGTCCAACACTGAAACCGAACTGAGTCATACATTATCACTCATCAAGATGTATATCTTTAAGGAGGTGTGTTGGTCTTCCCCTTGGACCAAATTTTACCGATGATATTCCAAACGCTTGTCCTGGGTGTTGGACTTTCTTATTAAATTTTGGAAACTTTTTCTGAAAATCGATAGGGAGAACGTGTAAGTTAACCAGTCATTCTACGACAGGAATGTGTCCAACCGGGAATGCCTTTCTCCTGGGGGATAACTAACAGATCGCGGAGCGGTAGAGTAAACGGAGTAAAGTGGCGCTTGATTGGTATGGAGTAACGGTAGGGAAGATGGGAAAGGCATTGTCGTATTTTTCTCTCTCTCTTATTGTCCGTATGCTCGCCATCGTGAACTAAACTAATGGTGAAAGCAGAGGTGCATCTAAAACATAATTCAATCATCTTGGTCCTTCTAAGGATCACTACACATATTTGTTTTTCTCCGTGCGTATCCCCATTTCCTTACATGCTCTCGTGTAACAAAAGAAAGACATCTCGAGAACTTTCTTAGTAAATTATCGTAACTCCAAAGTGAAGGAAACCTCCTACAACATTCTTATAACTTTAGCGAGTGACCACAACTCACTACCTCCCTCTATCAATTCCGATACTTTTGTGATATGGTGTGAGTGATTTTTTGGCTATTGCCTCCAAAGTTTAGGTCAGGTGTCTGTTGTCAGGAGGACCTGCAATATGTAGGGTTTTCCCTCTGCTTTCCCTAGTTTTAGGGGCTGTTTGGCGCGCCAGATTTTATAAGGTATGGTTTGCTAACAGCTTAAGGTACTTCTATAGGGTTCAAAAAGGATTTGTGGCTATTGGGGTTCAGCCCATGCATTAGAAGAGAAAAAAAAACCACACCGTATATGAATTTGATTGAAACCTTCCTATTTAGCAGTTTTATTTGTTTTTAAAATCTTATCATACCCTAAACAATACTGTTGTCAAACTGCAGTTTCCAAGGTTTCCAAACTCACCCTTTCGAAAATCTTGCCAAACGCTCCAGATCTTGCAAAAGCTAGCGCGCCAAACAGCCCCTAGTATGTTGCAATAGTGGCCACCTCTGTGTCGTTGATCATATTATGGACATACCTAATCAGCCGAGTGATGATCGATGATTCTAGCTTCATAAGCTCCAACGTTTTCCGGGATCTCTGGAAGGGAGATAAATGAGTGACCCATTGAGGGTATGACTGGTGGCTTCACGGGACCAGATTACGCGGCAACTGCCGCGGCATGTGCCTCGAACACGTAACTCATGTTCCTGGGGCTTCAGGAAGCTTCGAGTGCTGCCAGGCTTTCATTGATCGTGTATCACCTGCCAGCCACGAAGGCATCCAATTTCCCTACATTCCGCTAACTGCTGACAAATAGGAGAGGCGGAATCGGGTCCTCATGTTTGTTGTGGGGGAGTATTGGGTGAAGTCAGGTGACGGAGGATGAAACACCTCCCTTCTAATATTCGTCGAATTTACTACCGGTCAACGTTTAGCGGGATGTAAGGGAATTCTGCACCATCGCCGTTACTCGCGTCTCTGAGCCAGGGACCGGCAACCGCTTGCCCTTCCTATTGGCTCGTAGTAGCTATTCTGAACCGGGTCCCGATTCTTGGCGGGAGGCAGGAGTCTAGAAGAGGATGATATACGGCGACAAGGGTGCTCTCATGGGTTGAATAATCCATGCCCCGCACCGCCGTTACAGCAACACACACGAGTAGTGGAGGGAGGAACAGAGAAGCATCGCACTATATTGGAGCGGGTTACTTATCATGTCTCATGTTTTTCTGTGGCTACCTTACTATATTAATTTCTTCGTATCCCTTACACTTTAAAATATTGCTAAAGACAAGAGCAAAAACAAGCAGAACTTGAGCGGAGTGTTATGATAATCCCGGTGAGCAAAATTTCATCTGCAGCAGTTGTTTCTCGCCATACAGTGGGCTTGCTTTGCTGTGGAATACTGTATGTAGGGCGCCTACCCCACCAATACGAACGATACCCTCAGAACTCCATAACAATTTCCCAGCTATGGCGTGGGAGCACCAACAGCGCGAACGGCAGTTGCCCTTGTAAACACTGCCTATATCTGGGATTCCTACGCGACTTATTCCTGGCTTTCCAGAGCGTGTTGGTGTAACATTTCCCCTTACCTTGGTTTATAATACATGGGAGTTGTTCGACCGGTTGGGCGAGCGCTGTTTTCTATAGTGTACTGGAAGAAGGAAAGATGGTTACAGAAGTATGTGGTTAGAAAGCCCAGCCCCAATAGTATCCCACAGTATCCATATGTCTTCTGTAGCGCCCTGGTCTACCGATATTTGGTAACTGGGTTTTCGGTTCGCGTCCTTGGGATGGCTCATGTGCAGTGTCATCCCTGGTATGTATAACCGTGAGAACCGAAAAATAGTACTCCTGTCGTGGTGGCCGTGGGGGCAGCTTCTGTATGGGTCACAAAAACTGCTACGGTATTTTACTAATCTAATTAGGCAAAAAAGGGTTATTACGCGGCCGGGTTGGAGCTAAAGTTGGGACTGTGACGCCCGTCACAAAAACAAAACACGGCACTCTTATTAATCTAGCTTGCCCGCCGGGAAGATTTGATTCCAACTGGGCTGCCGCATGTGGCATAAGTACCCTATAAATTGTGCCGCTATTCCGAATCGCCCATTATGTGGCTGTAGCATGGCACAAATGACATGTGGCTCAACAGGGCATGATGCTTTTTGCCCTTCTGAAGGGGAATCGGGATGTTTAGGATAGGTGGTATCGTAATCATTCGGCCAAGATTACCCTTGCTAGATACTCGAGTACGGCAACCCGAGAGCTCTCGTGTCAGTGCGTGAAACTAGCTAAGTTAGAGGCACTCAAATCCCAAGGGATGGAGAGGTGAGCAACTGCCAACAAGTGCCAGAGTAGGTGAACCTCACACCGAGAAGTCTAGAATTCCTCTCTTTGGATAAGGGGGGGATCACCATGAAAGAAACTGACCCTCGGCTCTCCGCTAAGACAAATAAAAAGAAAAATATATATATAACTGGCCTTTGCTAGGAGAGGCAACTCCACCATCCTACCGTAGTGTTGGGGTTCGATTATTCTAGATCTTGTTGTAAGACAGGCATGTAGTTCAGGCGTTTGCCTAATCGAATACTCGAGCACAACCATCGGGTTTGTAAGTCTCCTGTGTACTGTACCTTCAGCATCCCTATAATTATACCGCGCAGGGTAATTATTAAACCGGGGATGACCTTCCTTTCCCCGGGGCATGGCTTAAGCTTATGGCTCCTGGTCACACCCCGCTATCCCGGATCTCGACATCCGGAACCCTAGCTGTCTCGTATCAACCTCTGTGGGTCCCAAATTTCCTTTCATCAAAATTCGCGGCGGCTGTCTCGGACCACCCGCCCCATCGGATGGGTTTCCTGGGGTTTGGCCGTCCGGGATAGCGGGACGCGACCCTATTCATGTGCTTCGGTGGTCAGGACTCAGGGAGAGTTGGAATACCGGTATGTGGGCCAGGGGGATCGTCACTTCTGCCGTCAGACTATGCCGTAGATAGATGCAAAATGCTGGAAGTTGGCTGGGGTTAGGAAAATATCCTGGCGTAAGCAATGTCCCGTGTTGGCGTCGCCGGGAAACAAGAAAACCATAGAAATCCTCGCACGGACGGTTACATCACACTCTATCACTCGCGCATACTCCACGTTCTCCAGAAGATTGGGGGTATGAAACCAACAGGTCCACAACGGAAGCCTGTTGCTTCAAGCGATCCGGATGAAAAATGGGCACAGGCGGCTCCTCCACCTCCACGACCCCTAGTAAAGATCTACCCATGCATCCAAATCACATTCCACGCGAAGTCTTTCCCTCCGGGAAAATATGCCACTGTGTCATTATCATAAGCCAGAACCGGGATCCTCCGTGAGTCGGACTGAATGCCGGTAGAACTCAAGTGATCAATGCTTACGGGGTAGTCTAACGATTGGACTAGGCTGTCCGCCGCGACTACCGAAAATACCGGTAAATAATAAGGCGCTTTGTAGCACTGATGTTCCGGGAGTTGCTGTACTGTACCCACCGCTTTATTCGGCCTCTAGAAAAGAGGCGCAGTCAGCATCCCACCCCAACGCCCCGAACTTGAACGTGGGACGCTGGGATGTGAGATTTTGTGGCGTTAGCTGGAGAATACCTGTACCTTCCTGACCGGGGTTGATTCAAGCGTTACTGCACTTGTAGGGCAGATACTCCGGAGTGCATTCGTTGGATCCTCGTGCGGTACCGGTACCCGGTAATTGGGTATTGGGGCATATCATACAAGTACCGTGACATGGAGCGGTTTGTTTGGGGGCCAGGGTTTGCAGGGTGTACCGTACACTACGCGAATGAGGGGACGAGGTTTGGGTTGTCAACAAGTGAAAGCTAATAATTGTCATCACACGGCACTGTCCAGTTCTTTCTGATCCTTCTTTCACGGCAACAAAGTGAACTTTTTATGGACCTACGCCCGTGCTACCAGTTCTAAAAACCTGGGCGGGACCAAAAAATGGTGTTTGTGGTGGGAGTGCAAAAAATATTACCCGAGAGCGCCGATAATGGTTGAGGGAGCCATTAAAATTCCATCGATGGAAATGGTTAACCGGCGGTGTCATACCATCGCATGCCATCGCGTTGAACTTGGACCCTGTTCAGACTGAGACATTGTCCTCACAACAGCGAAACTAGTAAAGAATATCGTGGAAAATGGCATAAAAAATACCCTCAAGTGTTCCTCTTATTTTTGCAATCTCCCTCACCATTCTGTAGGTGTTTAGAGAGGGTGGGGAAACATGTTTTTTTAACGGTCGATGTGTTTTGGTGTGGGTGAAGTCAAAATTCGCAACATATTCGCTACCCAAGTGCAGGTGTCCGGGGGGAAGTTTTCGTATGATCCAGGCTGCAGGGCAGGGATGGTTGACCAGCGAAATAAACCCTCATCCTGGTGCTTGTAACTTGTAATGGCTGGCATTCGCCATAACGGCGCTGCATTCCACGGGGCAACACAACCCAACACAAAACCTCACCTAAATTTATATCCCGCAGCACATCTCCAATATGGCGGGCGATGATATTCTACTGGTTGACCTCGGTCACGGACAGCATCTCAATGGTTTCCTCATAACGTTTAGTTTTTATTTATCCATTCCGACTCTAGACTTTGGTGTGATATTCTTGTGAGGACTACCGTAACTTGCGCTACGCGCCGGGCGAACTCAAGCCAATCAACCAGCAGAACATAGAGCAAATATAGCGCCACAATGTGCAGTTCTTTGCTCACCCTTCTACAGACACGAGCGGGACTCTACAAGTTTCGGGATAAGCCGGGGCAAAAATAGCCGGATGCTGTAGCATAATTTTTGTTCAGCAGAAAAGTACGGGAAAAAAATGCACATAACTACGCTGCCGCCGTCACAGGCTTGACTGAGCATCTGGCTGGGAGGGCGGCTCACCGGGATGATATTCTGCTGGGCCATGCTTGTAGAGACTTTGGGAAAAGAGTCCAGCCGTGAGGCAAATGCGACTCCAGACCAACCAAACCGCTAGGATTTGATTCCGGATGTGAAATCGCAAAGTCCCCGTTCACTAAGTTTTCAAACGGGGCCTAATTAGTTAAGTGTGAATAAGAACTATAAAGTCTAAGAGATCATCTCAACGGTTTGTATGCGACTGCCGGTAGGTTGTCCATAAATTCGACGCTCGAGTTACCCGAGCGATCCAGCACCTCTTTCATATTATCTGAGAGTTTTTGTCCACCTACAAGATGGCCGAATGACTCACCCTCTCTATTGAAGAGATACACCTCTAGGGTTTTCGCCTGACCCTTCCGGCAAGATACTGGTAGTCTAATTTAGTGTTTACTTTTGGGTTGGTAAATTTTCGGGCTGCCGGCATAATCCTTATTTCACCGGTTGGGGGTGCAGATCCCACAACCTGCAGTAAGCGGCACAACGTGCGCGCCCGGGTTGAGCATTCTTGAAACCTGGCCAGAACCCTGCCCAGATGAGGCTCGGACTCTGGCCAAAATTTGAGCCAAGTTGACCCGAAAACAGGTGACACAAGTGTGAAGCTTAGTCAAGTCTTATCTAGAATATTTGGAGCAGTTTTGTGGCTGCTGTCGACTTACAATGCGCTTGTGATGGGGGATTGTTAGTCTATGCCACAGTGTGCTCAAAGTTTGGGGTTGGACTGCAGTGGGCTGGACGGAAGAACCTCATAAAAAGGTTTGGCTGGAATGAGTAAGGAAGGCTAATATTTAGAGGATAGTGAACGTGACGAAATACTTGGCCTATAAGTTAATCAGTTGTTGTGGTAATAGCTTATTGCGTCTTTAATGCTTGCTTACAGTACAATACAACGGCGGTTTGACAGACAAAAGAAAAAGAGGGAGATTTCCCTCTGGAAAAATATAGATACAACGAAGATCATATGTTCAGGAAAGAAAAGTAGCCGTCCCAAAGGAAATGTCACCCCGGCCTCACTATGCAATATCTAAACGACCCCAAAATTAAGCCAAGAGAACCCATGTGCGCCCCTAACCATCCACGGCGAATTGCCTTTCTCTATACTCCTTCTCCGCCTGCATGTTTATCAGAATTGGCGACCTCGCACGAATCTGTTTCCCCCATTTATAGAACCCCCAAGGAATCGGCGCCAGAGCTGCCGCCAGAATACCCACCACAGTCATCGCCATATTGGCACCCAGATCCTCATAGAGCTTCGGTGCCACGAGGGGCAGAAGGCCGCACAGGATGCTGCGGAATACAGTGCAGCCGGCGAGACAGCTCGCTGCGAAGAGGTCGTACGAGGAGAGGAGGTATGCGTTTCCGTGCATGAAGATCAGGGTGTTTGATATTCCGAAGGGGACACCAGCGAGGATTGGCCAGATCGGATGGATGGAGGTTGGGGAACAGGTCCAAGCGAACATGAAGAGACTAATGGGGGAGAGGATGCCTGCTAGACAGACGATGAGGATTTTAGACTCGGGTATTGGCAGGGAGGTTTCCGGGTCAGGTTTGTGGAGGGAAACTAGTTTGTTATTGAGAGGGTCCATGCAGACTGCAATTATTATGCCCAAGCCAAGACCTGTAAAACGTCAGTACGGATGACATACAGAGTATAGGAAAGCTGATTACCTAGAAACGACAATCCAGCGATACCGGGTGCCCACCCTCGGATTTCTTGAAAGACAATTGGATATGCCGTGAAACTGAGGTACAGGATCCCATACTGAACACCAATGTACAAAGCCCAAAACACGCAAATCGGCTCAGTAAAAAGCATCAATAATGGCCTCTTCATATTCAACTTCACAAGGGTTAACATATCCCCTTCCCCAACCTTGTAACAATACCTTGACATGTAGTTCTCGTCTTCCTTGGTCTTCCGTAGCATGGCCGCCTTCTTGCGCATCAGAACGGGGCCATAAGTCTCGGGGACAAAGTACCCAGCAATGGCGAGGGCACTTGAAAAGATGAGTGTGAGGTAATTCAAGTATTTCCATCCAAGGCCCTCGTATATAAAACCGCCGAGTAAAGGTCCTATGATAGGGCCCTCGAGTGGAGCAATCATGAATATGCTGAACGCGAGCGCTTTGCTCTTCTCGCTGAAAAGATCACCGAGTGAGCCGGGGGAGTTGGAGAGAGACACGGATCCGACGAATGCACTGTAGGTTCCCTATCAATATAAGAAACTCCATCGCCGGATTATGTGAAGGCAATCTGGAAGGTGAGGGAAAGTTATGGGACGTACGCGAAAAACCGGGAGACAAGAATCGTTTCCAAGTTTTTTGCAAAACAAGCCGGTAGGATGAGTATGCAGAATAAACCCATGGAGACTTGGTAAACAGGTCTTCTCCCAAAAAGCTCGCTCATGGGGGCTAACAGCAGTGGTCCTAAGGCAAGTCCAACCTGATAAGTTGTCAACCCGAGTGCCACGCTGGTCTTGTGTGGGATATCAAATTCTTTCATCATTCCGCGGGTTCCGGAGACGTAGGACGTCGAGTAGAATACACTAGAATTATGGCTTTAGGTTAGTGTGCCTTGAGAGTGGGAAGAACATGGACGGGATTCGACATACACCATAAGGTATTGCATTGAGATCAAGAACAAGATACCAATCTTCCGTGGAAGGCTCCAATTCACTGGGTTCTTTGGATCCTGCGGCCCATCCCACTTCACTTCGTAATCTGTATCCAACACATTCTCCAAATCCTCAATTGTTCGTGGTGGCCCATAGTCCCCCGAAAGCCCCCTTGAGACCCTACTCACTGCGGATAATGCTCTTGTGAGAGCACTTGCCCGCTCTGGCTGTATCTGGAATGACAACGGGCGTAGCTTGTACTCATACGCTCCCTCTGAGCAGATCGTCTGGCGCGGATACTGCGTCTCTGGCCGCCGATTGAAGCTCCAATTCCCGGACCTGAATTGCTCGAAGGAAAGGTGCGTGATATCCGTTAGCGTGGGGGCGCTAAGATTCATGGTTCTCGGTGCTCCCAGGTATTCACGGTTGTAATTTTCTTCGTTGCCCAGCGGTATAAAGCTCCAACCAGACATGATTTTCTCGCAACTGAACTCATCACCGATGTCCAGGCTGTCCCCCAGAAACCCGGTATCGGGGGGTGCCGGTGTGAATCCGATACCCGGGATGGGTAGGTCGGTCATTTTCTTCGCTGAAAATTGGAATATTGGTATACCGGCGGTAAGGATAGTCACTGGTTTCTTGGGATCCTACTTATAGTGTGCTTCCACAAGCGTTCTCACCCCCGGCATTTTATCCCATACTGCACTGATACCTTGACTGGTTCGGGGGTATCACAAAGTCAGAAGGCGGTGGAGGTAGCGGAAAATAGAGCATTCTTGCTGGAATTCACCGTCTGGGTCGGCCATCTTCCAGTTTAGTAATTCCAGGCAGGAAGAGAATGGATCCGGGCCCGCACTCGGACTTTCCAGTAAAATAACAATCGAAGATTAGTGAAGTACCACTTTTAACACAGATCGCTCCTGTACAAGAAAACAACGCCCCACGTGCTGATATTTCACCCCTCCCTCCCCATGTAATAGCAACAGCCTGACCCCACCGGGGCTTTCCCTCGAGCAGGTAGTATTTCCGTTTCAGAGCGGATAGGGTGGGTCAGTATTCCCCTCGATGGCCGTGCCATTCTGGTATGATAATGAGGTCAACATACCACACCTTCCCATCGATCGTAGTAGCAGATGTTGGTATTATGTCACCGTTCCTCGTAACTGGTGGTTGTGACCCATTAAACTCCCAATAATGAGTTGAACACGATACAGTAGTAGATGTGATGTGGAAATATTGTGTATTAGATGCCCGGACAAGATGTTATTAGTAAACAGACCAAAAACTCCAAAACACGAAACATCACTCAACAAGATATTCAACTGCGTAACTGCTTTACTAGCTCAGATGATTGCAAGACTAACATGCAGTGTGCCCACGCGGCAGCCCAGCCAAACGCATTGGAAACTGGAAAGCACTTCGAATTTTCTCCCTTGCCAAAAAATAAGCTTTCTCTCATCGCTCGAGACGTCTGATGATCTCTCTGCCCTGTTTCATGAGAAGCTAATCATACACCCTAATTCCACTGGAGAAATAATTGAACAAGCCCTCCTCTAGTATGAAAAGTTCAAATTTATGAGCTACATACGGCTAGGCACATCAAGAGCTTAAGTCTTGAAGTTGAATAGTTAGTTCAGGTTTAGGGTTTGTAACAGTCGTTCTGGATAACGTGATACGGAAAGTAGAATTTTACCGGCAGTGTTTACGGCACTGCGCAGTATGAGGCATGGTTCAGGGTGCCAGTCGGTGGTCACGCCCGGTGAAATGTGTAACCCCAGGCGCTTAGGGAAGATCGTGGGGATGGGATTCACCAATCATCAAATCTTTACCATACTTACATCTCATTCCCATAAACCACACCGCATTACTCAGCCGCGTACTCGTACAGTATAGGCCCCCGAAACTTGCGATTACAAGCGAAATGCCGTCTTCTGAAAATTGTTTCATCTTCTGTTCGAGTGCTTATATCAAGTGAGGGATCACGGTGATTGGGTTTTCTCTCCCACATGAGTCGGTGCTCGAAAACGTTCTCCAAACTTTTCCGCCAAGAACACATAATCGTGATGATAAATCCGGACGCCGAACGTAGCGGCGCCGCAGCTACCGTGCGTTCATCAAACGAATAACCCGGCAATATCTACAGTATATGTGCGTAACTTTAGAGTGTTGTGCCAGCGTGTTTCGCTCAGGCCAAGAACATGTGAGAGAGCGCAACAAAAATACCGCCCTCGGAGACCCGTGACGAAAGTTGCCATAAAGTGTAACACACAAACTACAAACCCGGAAGCGAAAATAATCATAATAATGGCATTAAGTCATTGAGGGGGGGTTGGGTCGTGTTGATATAAACATATTAACCCCGGGGAGGACAAACTCAAATACACAGATATATCAGCTTTCCAGTGTCCTAATTTACTAGCAGAATTTTAACTTCGGCAACATGGAGAAGTTGGGGTTAGTTAGAACTAACTTTCTAGATCTTCTCATTTAAGAAGGGAGGTACCCAAGGGCTAAACTATGAGCATAAGGGGAAAACACACCAATGGGAAACCACACACCAAGCCCCCACATACCGCCCTTGTAGTTTTGATAATTGTAGTAACGGGAATCTCAGTGCATGAACGAGAAAAGATCCACTTAGCCATGCACAAAGCAGAATTTTGAGAGGGTAGCATACCACAAATATAGCACCGAAGGCGGTTAGACCCTTTTAAAGCACTATCTTAGCACCATATTAGAGGTTTTCTGATATGATACCACACTCAATTCTACTTCTACAGCACAGTTGATGGTAATAATGAATACTATGAAGCACCGTATGCACCTATATTCTAACGAATGCCCGAACCTAGGACTGCCACTAACAGACCATGCCAAACTGCTCTTTTTTTCCTCAGCTGAGTTTTCTTTATATGCCTGACACCCCAACCTGGTCCAGCCCAGTATCTCCACCCCCACCCCAATCTGGCCGAATTTTATAAACTTTCCCAATCGAGTTGCACACCTAGGAGAACTAGAGGACAAAGACACCAATCAGCCAGTTCAATCGCAAGCCTGGAGGCCACTCAAGGATAGCGTACTTGTAAACGAAAGATCAAAAAAGTAAGGACTGTATTCTAGAAAGTTTAACTTTAATCCATTCCACAAGGCTAGCACGGAGCCCACCCGCCCACCACCCCTGCCATAAAAATGCCTCTCGGTGCTGAACATTACGAGCCGGCCAGTGCTGTACCAGACGCCCCCAAGCTCATGACGAGATCGGTGATTTAAACCCATTACGGTGCATCAATTTTTTCTACCTTTTTTTTCCACCCCCCTTTCATATCTCCTATTCCGTGAAGGATGGCTCGTAGAGGGTTCACTTATCCGAGGTGTTTTCGCCCAGCCGACTTAGTCTATCGATGTAGGCTTGTAAAGTTCCAACCCGAGCCTACGCTGATACTATGCGGTACCCACCAGTGATCACTCGCCAGGAGTAAGGTTTGAGCTGCAAATGCATAACGTGTGGCTGGTGGCACCGTAACAAATAACGTTTGGTCTGCCCACATTCAGCCTTAGGACTTGGCTGATGTTTTTATGTGCAGTGCTCTACCCCTACCGTGGGTGATGTGGGTATGATATATGATAGTAAGTTAGTTTTTAGAGCGAGTTTTCACCTAGCTTCCCACTATTAAGGTATTCCTTCTGTTGGGCATATAGAGAGCTCCGGTAATGCTTTCCGACGGACCGGGGCCCACAAAACCTAGGAGGGAGGGTGGGTAGATTTGGCGGGGTGGGCACGATGTGTGAATGGTGATGTGAAAAGCGTAAGAGGTTGTGGATAGATGAAGGCCCATTCTGGCCGATTCTGGAAGCTGCAGTAGTCTGGTGGATACTTTCGAAGCGTTGGTTTCTGGTCCTCAGTTTCCCACGCCATCAAGTCCGTCGGTTCGCACACCTTGGTACCATTGTTTCGGTTCGAGTGGCCAGCCGCTGCAGACTTTGGCACCCCTCGGCGTCTATTTCCGGATGAAGTTGACAATATTGTTGTAGTTGTGGTTCGACACGTTAAACAAGTTGACATTATCGGTGACCTGCCGGCGCCCCGACGACATCCGCGCTATAGTCTATTATCTGAACTCTCTTTTGAGAGAGATAGGGAGGGATTGTGAGCAATGAGAATCTGACCTCGCCCCGAGTTCGAGGGACTCTACCAGACCGAGGAGAGGGAGGCAACACATAAGGCTTCGGCGTTGCACAAGCATGTGCTGGCCTAATCATAAGCAAACGCTATCAGAATTGCTCTCGGCGGACGCACATTCACCGATGGACCATGCCAGCAGACCAGCCCTGGATCTCAGAACGAAAGAAAGGTTATAAATAACTAGCATCGAATGTTTGTGTGGAAATCGCGTTTATCGGCATTGCACCCTACACTCATAACTCACAGTACTGTAGAGTATTGGTTTGCCGTTTAAAATACCCGTACAGCAACTCACTCGCCATATTATTCAAAAACAATTATAAACACCAGCGTTTTAGTAAAAATGACATCCTACCCATTTTTATCTTCCTAAGCAAGGGCAGCTTAAGCTTATATAGTCCAGCTGCACTCGAGTAGTAGACTAACTTACTAGCCGGTATCAAAGTTGTTGTTTTTTGTCACCCTACCAGTTCAGATCGATCATTAGCCTAGCCGAGAGTCCAGACAATATTCTCACACCAAGTGCTCGAAAAACCGCAGGCATGTATCATCACTTGGAGGGAAACGGGAAAAAGACACATCATATTTTTCTCTTATTACCTTTTTAAAAATAGTCACTTGCATAATATTATATCCCTACACATATCAACAAAATTTAATAAGAATCACTACTCTTGATTACTATATCACAAGCAATAATATCATTATTATTAAGATAGCTTCAATCGTACGAGCTCTTCTATACTCGAGCAATAGCCTTATGATACACCGAAAGCCTACCCTATATACCAGGTCAAGTCTAGGGAAGAAGGGAGGATTAATAAAGGGCTGTTTGGTGTGACATGTTTGTAAAGCCTTGTTAGTTAGCTACAAACCATATTTTTGAGCCCCCAAAAACGTCACCCCAAACAGCCCCTAAGGAGGCTCACTAAAGGTTTAGAATCTGATAATATTATTATAATATTAGCTATCTTTAGGGTTACGATTCAAATCACAGCTCAACCCTGGGCCAACCCAATATCATAGAAAAACTTTCCTATAACACCTACGGTATTCTCCAAATATCATAGAACTTTGTGTGATTTGAGTCTATATCGCACGACACCCCTCAAAACGACCGGTAGCAAGGAGTAAAGAAAACCCTAGGCTACAAGTTACCCTAAAACTTATATTCCCAGTAACTAATATGATAAGCTTTCGAAATTTCCCCCATTACGTACTGTACGAGAACATGCTGTATCGAATTATTATTTCCGGTCTAAGGTCACCATACGGTTGGTACACATGGGTGTTTACTCATATGACACAATAACAATAATCATTATTATAGTGAAGAAAGAATTTAAAGGAGATAAACGACCCTGCCGTTGGGGCCTAAGTTACGGCCCAACCGTGAAATTTTGCTCCCGACCAACATGGCCCTCCATCATAGAAACAAATAGGAATAGAAGTGCATAAGGAGGATGTTGTGAAGATGGTTGAGTCTTCCCTGATTAGTTCTGTTCTAGTCTATATAGTGTATGAGCCTCCTCCACTAGCTCAGACCTTAACCTTAAGGTATTGCTAAGCTGTACATAATAGCTCACTACACTCCAGGGGCGCAAGCTCCGGGGGTTCCCTCGAGGTCGGTAAAAGTTACAAGTAATGTAAAGTGCAGCACATGACACCAGCAAGACTCCTCGAGGCCTTGAGGGAGCTCTTTCGCCCAATAGCACCAAGCTCCCGGCCATGCGGAGATCCTGCAGGAAGGTTTCCCTCGGATTATCAACCTACTCACAGGTTGTTGATTCCGGGTCTTTTCTCGTTTTTCGCCTCCCTACTTCCTTCCATTCCACCGGTTTGTAGAATTGGAGAAAACCACTTCCTTTTCCTTTTACTGATTCTGCACTCTTAATTCCACTGCGGCGTTCGGGTATGTTGGTGAGTGCCCAATGATCCAGCGCTGATTGGACACAGAGCAGGCTCCGGCTCCACATGACTCTGCAAAATCGCGGCGAAGCCATAGATATTCTTTCATAATAGATAGAATTATGAGGGCAAAAAGGATTTTAATGGGGAGGCATCAAAACGGCAACTATTGATCCTGTAGAAAGGGAATTGGATATATCCTCTAGCTGTGCAAATCTCCAGTTCGCAAAACACCGCCGTCCTGAATCTACTGCATCTACATCGCCCCAACCCCTTCCTCCGCCTATGGTGATTAAAGGGAAGGAAAAGGAGAGAACCCACCAAAGGACTTATATCCCCAACAACACGCCCAAGTTATCTAATTCCCGTCTTCCTCTTTTTCCAGAAAGCTACACCTCGCTAGAGCCCTCCAGACCCCGCCGAGTATTCCCGAGCACCTCATTAGCTTTACCAACATATTCACCCCACTCTTCAGACAAACCCCCAACCCACCCCTTAATATCCACCCATTCAGAAACCCAAAAGATAGCACACGACATGCTAACCCTTTCCCCGGAGCCCAACCCCCCACCATCACAAACCCTAGCCAAAGCCCCCAAATGATTGACCTCAGCGCGACAAAGATGGCAAGGAAACCACGAGGGTAGGAGATTGTGTTTCTCAACCTTGGATTTCCAGATCCCCAGAGCGCAAGCGGCGCACGCTCCGTGGGTGCACTCCTTGAACCGGACGTCGATCTCGTTGCCGAAACAGATCTTGCATTCCAGCCCTTCATCCACCCCTTCGAGGGTGTTCGGGCGCTGGGGCTTTGGAAGGGGCAGGTCCTCCAATCCGGATACTAGGCGGGAAGCGGCTTCCGGCGCGTGCCGCGGCCCCCCCACCCCTCCGGTGCCGAAGATTGGCATTTCCAGGTAGATGGTGAACATCTCTTCCATGAGTTCCAGCGCGATGTACTCGATGGACATTGCTAAAAAGGTTTTTTGGGGGGATCCCGATATCTATCGGTTCGTCAGAGCGTGGTATATGATTCCGGTATTAAGCCCTGGTGTGGGTGAGGGGGCAGTGGCTTTAATAGTTACTGATCGTTGGGAGCTCTGGAGTGCTTTTCAACTTGAGAGCATTTTCCGGTCAAATGCTTGATTGTTCCATAGAAAGGTGGTTTCAAGGATTGAAATACGATACCGGGATTTCTTGAATTTTGAAGCAAATCTAATGGCTTGCCCTCGGTTTCGCTTTGGAGGGTTTGAACTCCTTTTCGCACTCCCATAATCAAGCTCAACAAAGATCAGCGTCACACAATGTCACTCACTGCTTGGCAAGGAACAAAACTCCCAGGGTTTGTTACTACCAACGGGCTATCTGGCATGGCGTATGATATTTGTATCATATGTCTCCGAGCCAAGAATTAGCACCCGTCTACCCCTTCTATAGTCCCGCAGTAGTTACGATGAAAAGAGTGCCAATTATCGGAACCGAGACAAGAGTGTCTACCAAATGTCGATTGGTCATCACGGTCTGAAAGCTGGCCAATAACATGCCCTAAACCAACTTATATAATCTAGAATCCGATAAAACATCTCTAACTGCCAGCCGTGATTAGTTAGTTTCCAAACAATACTCTGACAAACCACATTATCCCCAATTTTTTAAAAGAAACGAGTATCTGCTTGGAAAACATGGTAGCAGGTTCGGGCGCCTCCGCATGAAGGGGGAAAATGCCTACCTTCAGACAAGACACGACATATCTTGTCAAAGGAACGGGAAATCATCCAAACCACCGCTTCGGCACATACACCCCCAAACCAAGCCCCCCATGAATGAAGGACAGCCAGGCCGGCCAGGGCAAAAGGCGACGGTAGCCTCAAGAAAGGAATCCGCGAACGAGTTTGCACCTTTTCCACAGCGCCCACACGATAAAAGAAGTTGGCATCATACGAGCTGGCTTCCTAAGGGTAAGGATCCCAGTGCTACTAATTCGAAGGCTGCATTCCTCGTATGAGCAGAGACGATCTGTATGTTATGTGATGTTTCTTTCTGCTTTTGTTCCTTCTTCCGGATAGTGGGTACGGGCAATACCCCGCTCTATCAATAACGCTAGCCAAATATTTCCGATCCCGGGGGCTAGATAAAATTGGAAATCTCTCCTAAAGTTCATCCCAACAGCGCACTGGTCCACGACATTAGAGAGGTGTGTTTTCGCAGCGATTGTTAGTACCGTGGTGTCATGCCGCGGGCAAATTATGAAGTAATCACGATTGACATAGGGTTGGAGGAAATGCCCCAACACGCTGCTTATGGCGACAGGTCTTCGAAATTGGATTGGATGGTCTTGAAAAGGCAGTTGCGGTGAACCACACAATTCAAGGCATTTATTATATCATGCACTCCAGCGTTTATCAGCCACATATGCCGACGTACGATATAAAAACAGCAATTCATCACTCCTACCTCCGCCACCCCAAAAGTGCTCAGCCGGAGAATTCAAGTTCTTTAGGTTGATTACGAGTACTGTACAAACCCTGTACTCCTTCAAGTAAGCATAGCGCAGCAGGAGGCATCAAGCTTCAACATATTGGTTCGCGCTTAGCGTTGTGCTGGTAGCAACGAGAGTACACGGGGCCAGGAAGCGTACTAACCCACCCAGACACCGAACCATAGTCGGGGTCCTCCGACAAAAAGATACCCACCGGGTGATCCCAGAAACACCACAGGCCCTCTTTTACTCCAATGCACGGTATTAAATTCACCCATTCTCCCCCGGGAGCTAACAACGGTCCGAGGACCCCGTGCATTCGACAGACGCCCGAGTCTGCAAAAACGTCACTTCGCCCCCTCTTGGATCCAGCGCTGGCAATATGGAAATCTGCTCCTCCTAAGGGAAGTTTGCCCAAGGGTGCTGGGCCCTTGGATCAAAAAACCATAACTCGGGTGGTTTTTACGTCTTCTATCCCCCTCTTTGAGACCCAGGAAATAGGATATACTGGGCTGAAAGATGGTGGTGGTTCCTGGTAGCAATCTATCACGCATTCCTGAGTTCTCTAGAGAAAGTGGCAGTCTCTGATGGACATCCGAGCCCCAGATTACCCTTTGCAGTCACTGACAATTCCCTGCAATGTTACAGCGTTCCCGTAGATATGGTGTTCCTCCCAAGGCACTTTCTTCCAGTGGAGGACTATTGTCCTCTGAATATTGGATAGAATAGACTACGAAAGCTATCCTGTTCAGTCTAGACCCCTTGGAGGTCTCCACAGAGGAGCTCCAGGTCCTCAAGCAGCTGCAGACACTGTCTCTGGTTTACAAACACCATCGCGCTCGAGAGGGGGTATGGGGGCACTTATATAGCTTATCCCAAATTAGGTAGTATTCAAAACTTCTAACATCTCCTATTTCCCATATTCCCTCCACACGCTGATAAAAATATCAACTGATAGGAGAATCGCAAGGAACGTAGGGTCACGAGAGTGGTCTCACGAGCACCTGACCCCCTCGGGGGGCTCATGTCAACACCAGAAAAGAGCAATTTGAACTGATAAAAATGTATTAAGATATACTAAAGGCGTCTCTGATATCGCTCCCCCTCCCTCCGAGTTGAGATTTCCACCCCGCTACCCACAGGCGCATCAACGTGAGTCATCGACAGGAGAAAATCTCTGACCCCAAATCAACCCAACCCAAGGAACCGACCAACCCGACCCTCTCATCCCCAAAAAAGGATTCCCGCGCCAAAAAAACAATAACCACGAATAAAACCCCGGCCAAACGTCAGAAAAGAGAGGGGGGGAAGAAAAAAAAAAACCGCCATTCACGAAATAACGCAGGATTCGCCATGAATATTCCTCCAATGTTCCATCGCAACTTCGTGCTCATTCTCAGCTTGCTTGACTTTGACCTCCTTTGGAAAATACTGTTTCAAGAAATTATACAGCCCCATGTCCAAATTCCCAGCATCGGCCCTGAGCACACATTCCCTTCTGCACATAGGACAGGGATCTTTGTTCGCCCTCTGGAGTTTAACAAGACAACGAACACAAAATATGTGATTGCAAGAGAGACGGACAGGTTTGATTGATATGCTGGAGCATATTGGGCAAAGATAGTCGTCTAGCTGTGGGATCACATTTAGGAGAGATGTGCAGAGTGTATGACAGATAGCTTTAGAGAGGTGTGAGGCTAGCGGGCCAGCTGGTGTCACGAATGTTGGGAATGTTTGGCGGACACCAAGTGCTGTGCGTTTATCGAATTCTACCGCGGATCATTAGCCACGAGCAACCCGTGAGCGGATGAAAGACCGTACTCTTCAAGATCTTGGTCATGGCAGTCCTGTTGATGTCATGGAATCGCATGACGCGAAGAACGTCCATATTCACGCTCAAAAACATTTTAAATAAAGAAGGACTATAAGGATTCTTAAACTTGGCCTGGATGCCCAACCGCCGAATCTCGCCCGCAAAAAAGGCCAACCGTTCAGATGCCTTTTCCACTGTCCTCTCTTGATGTGATTCACTCTCGAGATTCGAAAAGAATATTCCAGTTTCGAGGTATATTCTGAATATCTCGCGCCATGGGTAGAGGTCTGATTTATTATTTCGAGATTTTGGCGCAGCAACGGCGGTGACGGACTGCCCAAGTTGCTCGACGTGAGAACGAATCTCGGATTCGGACCGGGATTGAAGAGCCTCCAGCGAAGTTATTTCGGAGGTCAGGAGATGGAAGAACTCGGAATCCGAACAGAGGGTTATCTCAATCGTCCGAATGCTTTTCATTCCACGTGAGACTCTGTTTTGCTCCAGGGACCAGACTAACATACCTTCTACACGCCTCCGCACTATCTTCTACAGCAGCGTCCTCAGTCTCCGTTTCTTCCTTCCCTAGCTTTTTCTTAACCAGGCTCTCCAGTGACCGCCGGGTGTCCTGCGAAAGGTTCAAATCGAGTGGAACCCAGTCGACGGCATCAATCGTCAACACTAACTTTGGTTGAAAACTATGTACCGTACCTATTCAACCCCTGATCAGCCCCCCTCCCCTAAAACTACAAGAGCAAATAAAAAGAGGGCAAACCATCAAACATATATTTAAGATTTGGGCTCTCAGTTTCCTCCGTCAACCCCTTTAACACCTCCACGGTGAATCCCAAATCCAACAGTTCTAATTGTACTTTCTTAATACACTTTTTCAGCTGACGATACCTTATCGCGGCAGCCTGCCAATCAGCGGGGAAGTCCTCCTCCTGGAGGACCTGCGAGAATGAATGGGCAAACTTCATTTTGTTTGCAACTGTTGTTTCCCCCCCGTTTTTTTGTTTTGCGCCAGTGCGTGGGAGAAGAGATGTGAAAACTTTTCCCGTGGGAAATTCGGACGAATGCCAGGCTTAAATAACCCAGCGGCCAGCGACAGAAATATGTCAGAAACCAGACAAGGCGGGCTAGACTGGATTATTGTGGGCGTTGTGCTGCACCAGCACCGTACCTCAAACCCAAGGACCCGTTTTGGGAAAGTGAGCACGCGACCAACTTCAGCCCAAGATAAAGTACCGATAGCTCCCGACGACAAGGAGCCAACCAACCCTTGAACTGCACAGTGCAAAGCTTGGACATGGTAAGCGATGGTGAGGGGATTCGACGGGTGAGAATGGTGATGAACGCTTGCTTAAGTACCCAAAACAACTCCCCCATCCGAAGCTTCGCATACGGTACCGACATCCAAAGCCCGGTACCGGTACTGTGCCCGGCGCCACCCTCGCTCGCCAAGTCATGAAGTCTCATCCCGAGGTATAGCCGCCAGTGGCGTCGAGCACCCTCGACAGTCAAGAGATTTTCCACGACAGCCACTGCTCACAATCAAATATCCCTCAAAACCAGCGCCTCCAGTGTAGTGCAAAGTGCCCCGTAACCCGTACCAAGCCCGCTGCACTGTGCAATGCCTCCATTTGTAAGGGTAAAGAGTTATATGTAGGAAAAATGGCTTTCAAAGATCCCGAGTTCAAGTCTTGTTATTGTTGAGGAATGACATTTTCCTCCTTTCCCCTCATTGCAAAGATTCCATACTAAATTCGAAAAAAATATACATAAAAATTAATATGAGAGACGGTGGACTTGAACCAACCTCCCTTTCCTCAATTCCCCGGACCCCGCTTCTCGCCTTCCTAGTTGGAAATATGGCGCTGGGTCAGGCACCAGACAAGCTCTCGTAAGACCGAGGTTGGAGATCTATAGACTTCAGAATAAACAGCCACCTCCACAGTGGCATTTCTCCTCCAGGAGGCGGCGCACTCAGCCCGTGCTACTCCAATTACAGCAAAAGTTCCTTATCCCTAAAACAAGAACTAGGGCTGTCCTGTGAGCCCGATTATTCGTTGCCACAGCTTTTTCCCTCTTTTTCGGTATGATACCTGTACAGTACCCGAGTACAGTACTGCGAGGTGCGAAAATACGTTCACATTTTTAGTAAGCCCCAACACCGAGAAAATGTGAACGTATTTTCGTCCCCCGCTGTCTCCACTGGTGGTGTTTCCTTTTCCGCCTACTATTATAATATTATCTTAGGGGCAGATGTGCAATTGGTTCCATGCCAGAGGGAACAGGACTGGAGGGCACTGGACACGATTGGAGGGCTTTTTCCTCTGCTAATGCTTTGGGCTTTTATGTCATAACTGCGGTTGTGTACTTTATCACACCACGGTAGCACAGTAGATCGGCCCTGATATTGTACCGGTACGGTACCTGATTCAACCCACAGATTCAGCAAAAAAAGACGGTGGAACTGAACCCCTGATCTTCAGGGATAATTTACCCCCGTTTACCCTTCGCCCTTGAAAATTGAGGCATTACACCTTATGCAACGGGCCCGGTACCGGTACACCATAACTAGTGGCACTAGAGAGCAATGAGAAGTGCCATGGATGCAATTCTTCTCAAGCAAGGGTCAGAGCACGTAGTGCAGCCTCTAATCGGGCTCAAGTAAAGGTCCAGAGTGGAGTGCTGTGCATACCCTATTCCTTAAAGTGCCCACTAGAAAGTCAGTGACCCGCAAAACAATCCTAGACTACCTCGTAGGAAACATCCCCCCGGACATCGGTGCCGTGGCGCAAGAGCTCTCGAATCCACCACCATCAGACCACCAGCGGAGGCCAGCCCGTCAGCCCGCCACGACACCGATACTTTTTTCGCTCGACATGTCGGAGCTCTCTCCTATGAGCCCTAAAACGGCCGGTACTGTACGAGTAGGGCTGGCAAGGACCTCAAGAAATTTTCTCTTCACCCTGCGGATTTCGCTCAACTCAACTCAAGCCTCACAAGATTACGTATTTCGGGACCACTTGCCGAGAAGGGACGCGTTCGGCCCGGGTCAAACATCCCTCCAATCACCCCAGTGGCTCGTGAGTCAGTCAGCGCCACCGACGAACCAATCGTTACCCCGCTGTGAGATGCAGGGCGGTGGGAAAAAAAAAAAAAAAAAAAAAGGAGATCCAGTGACGCTCATTGACTGTCACTCGATAAATTGTGATCCTCGTGTTGGATCGTCATACTATGTTCATCAGGATTACGTCATGGGTGGGAGGTTACTAGGGGTTTTTTCTTCTTCGTTTATTTGGCCCGTAAGTGCGTTGTTGCCATGGTATTCAAAGTCAAAAAGTAGAATTTCAGCAAAAGGGGCAGACTATGCATCAGTGAACTAAATAACATTAGCCAATAGTGTCGGGGGATTCTCAGTAATGTCTTTGAGAGGTACATAAAAACAAAAATGTGGATAACAACTGTAGTAGGCTAGAATAGCTTACCGAGGGGTGAGAGGTATATATCGTAGTATATGAAAAAAATTTATAACCCTCCCAACCAGTTGATCCGAATACAAGAGTCGGAGCAGCTAATGGAACAGCTAGAGGAGCCAGAGAACCAGCAAAATCTAAAAGAAAGGTTCTGAAATTGCCAAGAACCGGATATTTCACAAGACTTTCTTTCTTATATTTCAACCAAGCCTCTCATAGACCTCTCCACCTCCATAACACGATTTGCAGAAAAGTACGATAACGGTAAGTTAGCTGTATGTGAGTGTGCCAAGATTACATGAAACAACAAAGTAAGCCAAGGGTTTTTTCCGTACTCTATTTTCAACTTTTGAATACCCTTAGTACCGCAGATATTGATATCTAGTATCTACCGTATTACCTGGTGTTTTTCGCCTGCCGCTAATATGTTGAGATAAAGTGTGGCACAGTGA
>QLOI01003657.1:20769-46872 GCA_003313605.1 Tuber umbilicatum | reverse complement strand
GGGGGGGCATACATCCAACAAACCCTTAAAACTAAAAGCCTTCTCCAAGGCTTTCTCCGCAATGATTTTTAGAAAGGTTTCGTATTTATCCATTACTCCCCCCACCTCATCATCGCTGGCGTTCTTCTCCAAGTCCATGAGCTCGAGCATCAAGCAAGCGCCAACCTGATTCTTCCAGTCGGCACCCAAAGCGCGCATTTCCAGGGCTGTTTTGCCTCTGCCCCAGTCCTCCAGGCTGGTGACAATATTTTGGATGACCTTGCAGTTTGCGAATGCTTTCGCTATTGTCCCACTGACGCTGTTGGGGCACTTCAATCCCTCTTTTATGGCTGTGGCGGCGGCGGGCGTGTTCTTCTTGTCAGTTGGGAACACGGGTTGGTTTTTCCAAGGGCTCATGGCGGCGATGAGCCACGCGAAGTACCTTTCGTTAGTGGTCGTCAAGAGATTGGAAATGCGTGGGTGCGAGGTGGTGTATTCGAAGAGTCGGTGGCGCACGATGTCCGCGGCTAACTTCATATCTTGCACTGGAAGGACGGGGAGGTCCTGGATCGGCGGAGCGAATATCTCGTTATAGAGATCCAGCTCGTGGATTAAGCTCAGGGCGGCATGGGGGTCGCAGCCGTTGAGCATTTTGTCGATCTCGTTGCCGACACGCTCGCGGGATATTTTGGTCTTAAGGGCGGACTGTAAAACGGGGGGGTTAGTTGGTGTGAGTGATAATCTGTGTCTGGGGGGAGGTCAGGTTATATGCCTTGATTTCCGGGAGTTTCATGGCGGCCTTGGCTTCAGGAACTATGGTGAAGTCGAGGCGTGAGGCAAAGCGGATTAGGCGGAGGACACGGAGGGGGTCGTCGGTGAAGGTTTCTTTTGGGGGTAGTGGGGTGCGGATCAAGCGGGCGGCCAAGTCCTGTAGGCCGAGGCCTGTGAAGTCCTCCACTAGTTCAGTGTGTAAGTTGTAAAAGAGTGCGTTGATGGTGCTGTCGCGGCGGAGGGCGTCTTGCTCTGGAGATCCGAATTCCTGAGGCCATCAGGTCAGCCTCCCCCCATGAAACAGTTGAGGGTAAAGTGTAACAAACCATATGCGGAACCCGACTATCCCCAGAATACGCCTCACTCCTCAGATTAACAAAGTCGACATCAAATTCTAGAACCTTCATAGTAGCGGTCTCCAGGTGCTTTGACTTCTCGGGGTTGCTCTCGATCTTGTTCGGTTTGCGCGGTGCAATGCCGTACCTCTCCCTGTTTGCCCTGATGTACCCGGACAGTCGAGTTGCGAAATTGTACCCAGTCATATTGTTTATCCCCACGTCGACGTCCACGCTTCGGAGCTCTAGGAGCTTATCACGGACCCAACCGCCGGTGAAGCGCAGAACCAGGCGGTCATCCTCGGGCCTGTCTTTGTCGATTTCTTGCGCGGCGTCGACAAGGATTTTACGTAGAGTAGCTTCCTGAGACGAGAGGGTTAGAGTACGCGGGGTGGTGAAAATAGTGGGAGTTGCCATTGTGCTATATTTTATTGAGGTGTTTGTTGGGGGGAGGGAGGATGCAGTGGTGGTGGTGGTGGTGGTGGTGGTGGTTGGGGTAGTGTTCGAGATGAGTCGTCTGCGCTTCTGATCGGGTCTGTCCCACGGTGACGGAGAGCGAGTGTGGGTCCCAGTCATTGATGCTCGTGGAGACAGGTATCCCGGAGAGGGTAGAAGCTGTGGCCTTAAGAGCAGTGGAAGTCTGAGTTTAGTTTGGCTCATTGTTCTCGTTTGCACTTTGGCCGTCCTAATTCCCTTCTCATTAGCACCGTATTCCTTTCACTGCATTAGGTGAGACGTACGGTATCATACCAGTAGGAAATACAATGCGGTTACATAAACGTGCCCCTCATCATGTGACACGCAACCGGGGTGACACGGGTGATGTGTGGTGACATGACATTGTGTTACTTGTAAAATTCCCGCTCCTGATCACTACTCTAATGGTATCAACAAACAGTCACGTACCGACTGTACCATATAATACTTAAAGTACGGATCAAAAACTAGACCTCGAAGGAGGTTTTGGTTGGCACACGGCTCCAATTTCCCTGTACGAGGCTCTAAAAATGGCCAGTACCGTAGTGTAAGGGTTTTCCACTTGAAAATAGCTACATTCATGGCCTTCCAACCACCGATCCAACGAAGCAATCCAAACTGAATATTTCCTCTATATGTGAAACAATTCCCTAGACTTTACTTGCCAACCATTTAGTTAGAACTCTGTATCTAAACTGGCCAAGGGATCGTCAGGAGAAGTATGGTTAATATATTGGTCTTGCACAGTTTCTGACAATTTTGTATGGGGAATGGCAAGGCTTGGCGCTGTCTCCAACTTCAACTTTGCAATATTGCATGCCAAAGTAGCCACCAATTCTTTATGATCATGATCTGTGAGTACTTGGAGAGATATTTAAAAGAATTTTGGACCATACTATCAACTTTTCAAATTTTTTATAGCTCCACAACGTGTTGAAAGGAAAGCGTGAATTAGCATGGTTTGAGTTGTTACATGGCATTCAAACTAACAAACTCATACGTTGATAGTATAAACCATCTTACAAGTAGCGATCAAACTCCCTCCAGAAACCTCAATAAAAACAGAATGCCACCAATTCTAACCCTTACTATACCAATGCTTGAGCAAGGCTCCACATCTCCCCATCCATTCCTACCTCACTCACAAGGTTAAAGCATTCTATCCTTCTCCTCTCTGCAATCTGCGTGACGGTGAAGCACCTTGCAACCTCTGGAAAACCCGAAAGCGCTAAATCTCTTGCGGAGAATCCCTCCCCGTCCAACTTTCCCGTCTCACTATCTTTGCGAGCTAGCAGCAACCGAATAACATCTATCCCCCCAATAGACGTAGTGATATGCAGTGCAGCCCACCCATTTCTATTGTCCCAATTAATATCTATCTTTCTGTCTTCCGGCGAAATCCCGGTTGAAGATTTTTCAGCACAAGGGATAGCAAAATGCAGGATCGATTGGGTCGCTAAATGAATTTGAGTATCCCTTCGCTCGTATGCCGAATTTCACGGAATTTTAGCTCAGGAGCTGGAGGAATACTTGCTTGAAGGGGTATGGCTGAGGCCCTCTGAGGGTGGCCCGGCCAATATCGTAAAAACCTTTGCGATTCGCCGTCGCCCCCACCCCGCAAGTCTAGTGGCTCAATGACGAAAGCTCTAAAGGATTAGTACCTTCTTAGAACGGTATAGCCTGAGCCCCTTGGCTGCGTTGGATCTCATTAACTGGTTCCCGCAATCCTGTTAACTTGCCAAACTAAACCTAACGTGGGCTGATCCGCGATTTATAGGGACCCCTCGAGATGGCGAATCGCAAATGTTTTTACGGTGCTCGAGTAAATGTCTCTGACCCCGAAGATCTGTGGGGCATTTTTTTGAATAAGAGGCATTATTACCTCTTTAGGTAGAATGCGGTCTCGACCGTATATAGTCGTAGGCCTAGTGTTCCCAACCATCCGGGGGCCCATGGGGCTCGGCGAGAGGCTTCCGAGAGCCCCGGACGGGAGGGGGCTGCATTTAGTGGTCTGCCCAGAGCAGTGATATTATACCTTAGGACGGCCATCATTTGCTCCGACGGCGGGCCTTACAGGGTGGGACGGAAGGTGTAAGACTGTACGAGTACTGTAGATGATCGCAAAAGACGGCGGGGGACAATGCTGGACGGCGGGNNGGGGGGGGGGGGGGGGGGGGGTGTTGAAAATAGCGGAAGCGAGGGTAATGATTAGTAAGGAGGGTTATGTGTAGTGAAGTGGGGCGGTTTAAGTGAACCCAAGGAAGTTGTATCAAGCGGTGAAGGGGTTTAAGACCGACTCTGTAAAGTGTGTAAGAAAAGACTTGAGCGAGAGAGCAAAGAGCAGGAAGGAAGGCCAAGGCAAGTAAAGGACAAGAAGGAAGGAAAACAAATAGGAGGAAATTTTTCAAGGGTTGGGTGTCCCTTCGGTGCATACACGTACCACTGCCGCCACGAGTACAGGGATTTCCCACACCAAGTGTTGCCATTTCCAAAAGGGAGTAGCAGGGTACGGAATGAATGATGATTCGTGATTTCTACTCTGCCTTGTCTATTCCGGAGACAGTGGAAGGAATGAGCTGGTCAAGAACCCAGAGGTTTGGGTTTGTGAATATGCCTTCTGCTCCGGATTAAATTTTGGAGGCCCGCCTGCCCCCTCAAAGCATGGCAATTTTGGACGCATTTCACAATCCCCAAATCTATAGGATGGTAGTCCGTCCGGTCTCTGGCATGCCGGGCGTAGGGTGTTCGGCCACCGAAATAAAGGGCGTACTATGATCCATAGTCCGTCCCATCCTACCCTCAAGGATGACGGACTGGACTGTTGAGAACACTGCGTATACGTCCTCGTTCCCGGCCCAGACATGATAGATAAAAGACTGTGAAATCTGGGAATAGCTGAGGGTTCAGGTCCAGCCCAGGGCCGCCTAAGACGGTGGTGTTCACTGCAGTGTTGAGAAATGTTGAAAATAATGGAAGTGGAGGTAATGATCGGCGAGGAGGGTTTATGCAGGAGTTTGTACCAAGCGTCGATGGAGTTCATGATTGATTGTGTTAAGTTTGTAAAAGGAGATGAAAGACTTGAAGACTTGAGCGTGAGGGGAGAGCAGGAAGGGAGGTCGCGGCTAGGGAGGTACAAGAAGGAAGAAAATTTTCAAGGATTGCGCGTCCCTCCGCTAGTGCATATGCGTATCACTACGGCCAAAGAGTGAGGGCATTTACCACACTAAATGCTGCTATTTCCAACGTGAAATATTTGGCCAGTGTTTATCTCCTTGATTCCGCTTTCCAGCAGAAATCGAAGGATAGAGCAGTTATAATTTTTGATGGTTCCTGTGGTATTTTTTACTACACCGTTTCAATATCTGGCCAATAAGAGTCGATGTGGCGAAGACGGAAAGCTGGTGGTATGTTCGCAGGACGAACACAATATCCGATATTTCCAACATGTGTGAGGTGCATGACTTTGGCTTTGAACAAGAGAAGAGTTTGAAGGGGATTATGGATCGTCTATGTACGGCCGAGGGCAGTGGGACACCCACTGGTCAACCAACGTGCAGTACAACATAAGAGCACCACAATACAATATTCACGACTTATAGCGACCTCGCTCAAAGGGTTGTATCCAACTATCAAATCGTGTGCAGTGGGTAAACTTGATACGTACTGATTGAAATAAGTGTGAGTAACATTTCCTGATATGATACCAATCAATCATCAACACAAGCACCAAAATTAGACATAACCCAAATCTGTGGTTTACCACAAACAGCCCAATTGTGGTCCACTTTCACCGAGGCGTGTTCAATGCCTACACGCTTGTAGCCAAAATGCTAGTGTTTAGCAAAACCAGTACTTAGTACTCTCCTGAGACAGAAGGGAATGCTAGTAGAACTCATGATCACAAGGTGATAAAGTAGGCGGCTCCCAGTCCCGAGCCCACCTACCGAAGCTCTTCGCCTAAGGGGGTGGGTGGGAGGCAGTCTAAATCTCAGCTTATATTGCTACCCACAGTTCAATCTGCTATCGATATGTTCGAGAGGGGCGAAGGGCAGACACAATTCAAAGAACCTCCACCTACATCCCTAGTACCAGGGCCCATTTCCGTCATCGCAAGCTAGAGTGTTTGCCTAGAATAGGCGTCATAGATATCTTTAAGCCGCATCCAGAAACGACATGCTGACGGAACTATCTTTTGAAATGCCATGGCCGTTTGGCCCTAAAGTTCTTCGACCAGCTACCGCTGCCCCCCCACGATGGGGGCGCCGGTATATTTCGGAGAAGTTTGTTCAAGTGGTGATATTGCCGCATAACACTAATTGAAAATGTGTGCCCTACCCTTCGGAGATATCTGGTGGTTCTTACCGTTAACTCGCGTATGGTCATCAAAAAGTATATCCGAGAACATCCTTTTGGTGCGCTTTCGTCCAGCATATATCACCCGGTAGCTTGTCTACTTTACTAAGATTCATCAGTATCTAACTACAATTGGCTACGATACCAACAGGTTTCCGCCACTCGGCCAGGTAAATATAGCCCCTCTTTGTGGGGCTGCATCCACAATATCCACGGTGTCCTGATCCTTCTAAAACATAAATCAATTCACCAGAGCGCTCACAAGGTTTGTTGGAGATTGTAGTCACAGTTGTGCTCTGAATATTCTCTATTCCTGCGGTCATGAGTGACATCTCATGATGGCTTGCGTCACCATGTCACCACTCTTACTTCCACTCCCCCCCTTTCTTCCTCTTTTCTCCCTTCTCTTTTTCTCTCCCAATTCTTTTCTCATTGTTCCACAAGTAATAAGAGTTCCTCGCTTGCCCGCCTTGTGACCGATCTCTTAGTTACTCGCGATACCATTCAACTTCACAGGTTCGCTCGCGATATCGCTCAAGATTCATGAAACTTGTTTGTAATGTTGCGAGTGACATTATGTGATCTAATCGAAGCTCAAAAAATAAGAGTTCTATGAAAAACCCTCAACACTCAGACCAAGCACCGCGCACTAAATAGAATAAGCACTGCCGAGTATAGGTTGTGATAACCAACACCGTTCGCATAATCCCAAGGCGGCCGTCAGCCTTGTTCCGCCTTTGTATGACTGCACCGTTGCCTCATCTCGGACAAGCGCAGGTCTAAATATTAAAGAAGGCGCGGTGTCATGCTTTAAATTATACTCGAGTACCGGTACCGTACAGTAGTGGGGCGGTAGCGACGGCGTCAATTGCAATCCGGCATCGCTTCTAGTCCCGAACGATTGGCCTAATGATGACGGACGAAAGAATGACCACTACGGTAAGTTTAGTCCATACCGTGCCAGCACCGAGGATGCGGGGACCCAGGCGGCCTTTGCACCCTCCCGCCGTATTGCCAATCGACCGTACAGTACAGCATTGAAGGCACCCGGAAAGAAGGAATCATCGGCATGTGATAGGCGCGCACCCGCGGATCCCACATTCTCTTTGAGCTAACTTAAGGGATCGGATTCCTACTCTTGGCTATAGCAGGACCCGAGCAGTCGGGAATGCCGATCAGGCCCGCAGAATACGTACGGGCAATCCCAAAGTGCACATTGTGCCGCAGACGACGATCTAGGTGCGACGATCCCGAATAATTTATCCCCAAGCGGACAATACGTTCAAAGAAACCCAGCTAAGTAACTTGGTTTCGTGCTACCTCTAGACCGTATTAGCAAATCACGAACCCCAGTAATTGAGTCTGACATGAAGTTCCCGCTGATGGTATTATGAGTCCTTCGGTAGAAGCCGGCATTCTATATCATACTCTCACTCTCGATGCAAACCCCCCATATTTTCTAAATAATCAAAGCGCACAAGGGCAATAGAGCGAGATCTGAATAGAATGATCCCCAAAAGATTTTAACGAAAATCCCCAATTCCACTTCCCAAGAATCGAGCCAGAAAAATAACCCAAGCTACCCAACCGAGTGACCACCTATGTACTTGTAAAGTAGGGGGGTGGGTGGGTGGCGTGAACGCCGCAACCGCCCAACCAAATGAAAGTTGGCCTCTTGACAACCAGCAATCGACCGAAACCGCCCCCCAAAAAAGCTCAATCATGAACAATATCGATATTCTTTACCACAAACACCAGTCTGAGCCCCATCCACTTCTACCTGTTCACACACAACAATCGACGTGAAAGAGAAGCGATCAATCACCCTTGAGCAAACATGGCGCGACTAGGGATTCTGATCCTCCTCATGGGGGAAATAGTCGCGAGGTCGGGGGTTCACGGAATGTTTAGCGTTCATGACGACTTATTAGCATTTCCACAGGTATTCTGATCCGCATATTTGTCCTACATTTTTGCTTTTTTCGCTTTTTTCCATCTCTTTTACTAAGAAGTCGGATTGGGTATACAGTATGAGATTAAATTCCACGACGACGTTATTCTCGAGGGGGAAGCTGAAGAGCGACTTTCGTCGGCACCGACCATATCCTCGAACGCTCAACCGAGAGCTACGGGTGTAGCCGGTGAGGACGCGAACTCGGACGTAGCAAAGGATGAAGAAGGACAAGGGGAGGAAACCCATGAGGCAGAGACTTACGAAGCATTGTGGCTACACGGACGCCGGTACCTATGCTCGGTGCCCATCGTCAAGCCGGCACCACCCATGAATGCAACGGAGAAGGAGCTATCCAGAGCAGCGGAAGAGAAGGAACTCGTCAGGGCGACGGCGAGAGGGTGGGAATTACTGTCTGATCTTGAGGGACATTGTTTATATTTTGTACGTTCCCCCCTTCCCCTTCTTCTCCCCCTGCCTTCATCTTTATTTGCCCCCGTATATTAACACGACGGTGGCATAACAGGTATCCGGCTGGTGGAGCTACTCATACTGCCACAACCATGAAATCCGCCAATTTCACCAGAAGCCACCACAGAACGGCGTCAACACCTGGCCGCCGGCCGAAGACCCGGCTACCCCGTCGTACATCCTCGGGCAAGTCTCCCCGGAAGCCGCGAAGCGCGCCAAAGGTCAGAAGGGCGAGGGCACGGAGTTGCAGGCCACCGGGGAATTGAGGTTCTTGGTGCAGAAGCTTGGAGGAGGGACCACATGTGACCTCACTAGCAAAGCGAGGAAAATTGAGGTTCAGGTTAGTTTAATTGCCCGATGTATGCTTGGAGGAGGGTGGTTTCGAGATAGTTTTGTGTTGAGAAGGATCGGCGAGCTTTGTGGAAGGAAGTCATACTAATTCATGTCGGAAAAACAGTTCCATTGCAACTCTCAAGGCTCCGACCGCATCGGCTGGATCAAGGAGGTCTCCATATGCTGTTATCTAATGGTGGTCTACACCCCTCGTCTCTGCAACGACGTAGCATTCCTGCCTCCCCGTGAGGATCGCGCAAACAGCATATCCTGCCGCGAGATCATGACGCCGGGCCAGATGGAGAAGTACTACGCAAACAAGGCCAAGGGAGGGGAAGACAAGGCCACGAAGGTGCCCAAGAAAGCCCAGGAGCTGGGGGCCGGCGACGAGGCCAAGGAGCCCGAGATTAGGACTCTTGGGGGTGTGGTTCTGAGGGGTGCTAATGATCCGTTTACCGGTGATGATGTCGAGGTTATTATTCACGAGTTATGATGTAAATTTATTTTTGTCTCTGCTTGATTTTTCAGCCTTTTTTTTATGGATGGATGGATGGAGTTTATCTCGGTGATACACTGTACCATACGGAAGTTATTTCGTGGATTTGCATTGGATTGATAGTGCCGGTTAGTTTGCTCGTCGGGCAGCTCGTTAGGATTAGTAGGTGCTGTGGAGTTTCCCTAGAACATATCGCATAATATGATAGCTCTCCATCCCCGTCACACGACGGTAGAGTACAGGTAGTTCAAATCGATCAATTAGACGAAGAGTGAATTATATCAACGCGCAAGTAAGCCAAACATTTGGTATCAAACTCTATTCTTGATCCCGAGAAGGGGGAGAAACCGGGTTCGTGTTTGTGTTACCATCATACCCGAAAAAGACAAAGGTGTCCAAAACCCGCAACGAAAAAAGAGAAAACCCCCAATGGATTTGGTATGATAGAAACCTCAACAACATATCCCCCCCTTCCTTCCCATAAACCCGTAGAGTACAGCCGTCCACATATCCTCCCTCTCCCTCCCTGCCATCCCAAGCAAGTCTAAAGAAACCCCCTACAGTAGCAACCGTCAGCTCCATCCCTCCCCCTTCCCAACGATCCAAACTTACCTCCCTCTCCAATCCTCCCTCTCTACCCGCTTCATTTCATCCCCACAACCCCCGCCCGTCCACCATGTCCAGCATGTACACTTTTAACCCCCTTGCCGACTTTCTCGGTGGATTCGCCGGCGTTCACGGCTAGGAAGTGGTATAGCACTATCAGGCCCATCATGAGCGTGCCGAGGAAGATTGCAATAGAGTTTAGTTGGGTGTCGGAGATCATGGCGTTTTCGTTGTTGAAGGTGAAGGTGGTAAGGTATATGAGGTGATGGTGGTGGTGGTGGTTGGTGAGAAGCTATGGATGCGGTAGTGTATACATTGCAAGTATGCTGGATTGGTACCCATTGCCAAGACTTTTCTTGGTTGATGGAGGATGTACGAGAACTCGCGGTCTACTCGAGCACCGTATCACTCCGAGTATCAGAGAACTATTATCCCCCGGTCCCACTAAAACTCAGATTCGTAGCCAGGCATACCAAGACAGTCCTAGAACGAATTTGAGCTTTGTGATTGCTGAGTGTGTTTAGAAGAGTGCTGAGTTATTTGAACTCTGAAAAGGTCTCATTCTGCCTAACACATTACTATCATGTTACCTTTTCTAGCATCTCTAGACCGCTAGTTGGTTTATCGATATAGATAAAAAAAAAAAAATTCTCTCTTATGTTTTATCTTTAGGTATTAATCCTTTACTTTTTGTCATGCAAAAGCATTAGTATGACTAAACACCCCTCGTCCCATAAGCTCTGGGGATTGTGCTTAGTGTCTCTAAACTTTGAGGCCCTATTCACGGATATTGAGATATTGAGGTCCTGTAATACAGTGAACATGGCAAGTCAGTCTAGACACTACAAAACATTAGAAAATATAAAAGTCCGTCTGTCTAGTACAATTATGATGGCTTGTGGGTTGCTTATTATAAGGTTTCCCTGAAGATCCTTTCACAGGGTGCGGGTATTGTGATTTCCATGATTCACTTGTCCAAGTAATCGAATAACGGGCCGTGGGCCGGGGCAAAGCCTGTGGACTTATAAAACTAATGCCCGTACTGGCCCAACCTGCGGGCTTTTGAATGCCCATGGGCTGGCCTGACCCACGGCAAGCGCTGGGGAGGCTTGTCTGAGCTTTCCGGTTTTGGTACTTGTGATTTGGAAATCCATTGTACTCGTAGTGCCGAAGCGTTTTCAGAAAAGAACTGCTATTGCTATACCGCCCAGATCCGAGCGAAAGGGCCGGTTTATTTGAACTAGACTTAATTGAAGTGGATCGTTATTCGTGATTGTGCCCGCCCCCACTCACTTACTTGCGTACTCGAGCACGGGTACTTGTACCTATAAACTTACGATACCGGCCACTGACGAGAGCACAGGTTGGTAGACTGCTGAATAGTACAGCGCAGTAGAGCGCTTGTCTGTGGCGAAGGCATGGAATGCCAGTAGTTCACGCATGCCGAAGATTCCATGGGCGGGATTGGATACGGTAGGATACTGTGGTCCAAGTCCCCCCCCCCGGGCCGGAGAGGAATAGGTACTATATATGTATATGTATGAGTGCATGCACAGTAAATACCAGGAGAGAAAGGTGGTTCGGAAGGCACGGTGTCGGTACTGTGCCCCACAGTGCATGTGCTGTAAATTTAGTATAGTACAGTACAGTCGGCATGCATAATTTACATATTAATGTTTTCATCTGCCACCATTGCTCGAGTACACTGCCTGCCCGCCCGCCCTGACCGTACCGGTACTGTAAGAGACGAGTATCAATTCACAGATAGCACAATAGTACTGTACGGCACAAACCTCGCACGTATCTCCACCCTACTGGGCGAAGATAAACAAACACATCCAGCAAAAGCGAATCGTATATCAAGTTGGTTATTTTCCTACCTCCACACCCCTCCCTCTCCACATCTATCTGTCGCGTTTCGTCTCGGATCATGCCTAGCCTAGGCTAACCGTGGGCGAACCCTTGTCTCACCTTACTCGTGCCTTGTGATAGGGAATATGCATGGAAGGGAGTGAGCGAGTAGGGTGCTGTAGATGTGGGAAGGAAGGGTAACTTTTGCCCTGTTACCGCACAACTGGAACCGGTGGGATGGGGGATGAGCATTGCTGGCGTTTCAGATTCTTTTTTTTTTTTGGAACGAGTGTGACATGGGCTTTGGAGTGCGGTGCCCTGCAGTAATGTACCGGTAGTCTGACTGGAGAGCGTGGTATTGTATTGTGTCGTGTGTAGTAGGCAGGTTGGAGGTACTTTTTGTCGAGAATTGTAGTACTCGTACGGTACGGTGCTGTATGGTACGGAGGTGGAAAGTATTGTATGGTACAAGTATAATTTGGGGTTTGTTGATGTGCCGCATTGCGGATGTTGTACTCTGGAGTACGGGTATCTGTACATAGCGATTGGATCTCCGCCAGCGGGTTGGGTTCAGGACTGGAGTACCGGTACTACACCCGTACAGCATCACACAAGGACAAGTAAAGTAACCAGGGGGCACGGGAATGTCTAGAGAAGTGTGTCCTGAGGACTGTACGGGCGCTGTATTGTAAAGTACTTGTGCCTCATATGTATGGGGTGCGATCACAGTGCGGATGTTGTGCAGCGCATTCATTTACTTGCGCCATGTGGGGGATACTGTATACGCCTTCCGCCGCCTATTTTCCCATTCCTTGATCATTGAAGCTAGGAGCATCGAATACCCCCTACAGTAGGAATTTTGATTGCTGTTGTTATCTTTTGTCCCATAACCCGATTTGTCGCCGCAAATAGCGCCGCTGGAATGAGGCCGGCTGGATGGCGGGGACTTGTTTTCTTCCTTCTTGTCTCGTCTCTCCAGCGTGTTGTTGTCCTGTTTCTCGGGACTGCCGCTCGCCGCACTTTTGACTCTCCCCCCCACCCCACCTTACCTGTTCCATGTTACGGTACCTGTCGATTTTCTCGCCTCACTACCACCGCCCCACCAATACCCATCCCACCCTTCTATCCCCCACCCCTATTCTTCTCTCCCTGAATTTTTTTTTTCTATTTGACGCACAATCATGATACCTTCATGCAGCAGCGGCTGCTCATCGCGTCTGGGGATGGGCCTAATGGCTCAGGGTCCGCTAAGTGCCTCTTTGACAATGCGTGGCCTGCACTCAACGGCTTCCTGCACCCTTCGAGCTTCCGGCCATTTTTTCCGTCCTCCTACTCCACCTCCCCCACCATTACGACCCAGACAGTCAGACAGATCAGGGGAGCCAGCTCTGCGCCTCTACCACCCCGTCGACTGCCACCACCAGCAGTGGTTTTATATAATGGCTCCCCCCCGTCTGGGAAATTCTATTACTTCTTGCTTCCACAAAGCATTCTCGCTCCCTCCGCCCCTCTCCCCAATGTCTCCGGCTTTGACTTCTGTTCGTGCCTTCTCCGCCAAGACTGTTGGCTATAACAACTCTACTCCGGCTTCGCCGGCCCCGAGCGCAACTGCCAACGCCGTCACCTCAAAAAAATTCACCTACCAGATTTCCGCCGCTTACTCTGCTAAGCAAAAGAGGTTCAGCCCGACGACCAATGTATTCCACTATAATCCTTACAACAGAGTTCAGGACACTGCCAAGAGAAAGTCCCGTCCGGATGCTGGGCAGGACGCATTTTTTGTGTCCAGGATAAACGACACCGGGGCTGTCGTGGCTGGAGTGGTAAGGAGCACCACCTTTATTATTGTTCTTATTTTACTTCCCCCCCTTGCCTTTCCCTCTTTTCATCCCGGGACCCGGATCGCAGTGATGGTGGGAGGAACGGCGGTGAGAAAGAGAGGGGCTGGTGGTAATTAAAATGGAATTAAAGAGCTTAAGCCAATTGGCCCTTCTAATGCGTGGAAATATATAGGCAGATGGAGTTGGCGGTTACATGGAATCTGGAATCGACTCTGCGGACTTCTCGCATACCTTGTGCGAACGCATCGCTACTGCGGCCCACAATTCTCCTACGGACAATATTAATGCGAAAACTTTGATGTCGGTCGGGTACCAACGAATATTAGAAGAAGATGAGATCGCAGGCGGAGCATCAACTGCTTGCGTTGGCGTAGCAAAAGCGGACGGTCAGCTGAATGTCGCAAAGTAAGTGCGCTTAGTACTAGCCATAAGAGTTATGCCATTTTTTGTCTTATCTTCTTTTCCTTCTTCCTCAAACATGGCTGGGACCCGGCTGACCAAACCTACCAAATTCCAGTCTGGGTGATTCCGGATTTTTGATCATCCGACAGGGGAAGGTCCATCACGCATCATCCCCGCAGACCCACGATTTCAACACCCCCTACCAGCTCGCAATGATTCCGAAAAAACTCCTCGTCCAGTCAAAGCAGTACGGCGGCGGTCCTTTATCCGACCAACCCTCCGATGCCTCCGTCTCTTCGCATTCCCTCCGCAATGGCGACGTCGTCATATTCGCTACGGACGGTGTCTGGGATAACCTCTCCAGCCAAGAAATCCTCAGGATAGTCTCCGACGAGATGGTCACGGGTAAGGGGTGGATCATCGGTGGGGAAGCCGGCACTGTCCCATCCCCGCAATTGGAGAGTCTTACAAGCCCTACGGAGGGACAGGGGTTACAGGCTGCTGTCGCAAAGGCGGTAGTCGCAAGGGCCAAATCGGCATCTATTAACACGAAGGTTGATGGGCCGTTTGCAAGGGAGGTACAGAAACGGTTCCCGTCCGAGAACTTTCACGGTGGGAAGAAGGACGACATTTGTGTGGTGTGCATGGTGGTGGTTGAGGTTAGTTGGGTATTTCGGTTCTTTCTCTCTCCACTCATCCATTCCTCCCTAATTTGTTCAATCTTTGTTTCTTTTCTTTTTTTTCTCCCTGAATGATTTGTGGAAGCAGTATACTGACTCGACTATATGTGAATGAACAGACGGAAACGGGACAACTGCCTCGTGGAAAGCTCTAGGAATCGCTTTTATGACCTTTGACTTAAATTGAGCCAACACTGTTACGAATTTGCACTTTTTTTCACTTTTTTTCTTTCACTCTTCAGCTTTCTTCATCTTCCAAAAAGAGATGCCCTACACGGAAGGGGGGCCTTTTTTTTTTTTTATAGAATCTTCTTTTACATTTTTTTTTTCTGTCAAAACGGTATGGGTTTATAACATAACATATTACATAGTGTTAATAATTTCCTACGCAAGTGGAACTGCGATTATCTTCACCTTTCTCTTTCCTGTCTATTTTATTTTACCTTAACTTTATTTTCTCTGTAAGAGGGATACGGATATAGATGGGTCAAGTTAGGTTAAGTCAGGCTTACTACTAATAAGAGCTTTCCCTATTGTTATTATTATTATTATCACTATTATTGTTGGGATTGGTGGTGGTGGTTTTGGGACCTCCTCTTTCCTATTACATTATCTTTGCGATATTATGGTAATATTGTATTTTTCCCTTTTTTATATATTGCCCTTTTTACATTATTTTTACATTTTTACATTCTCCCGCCCTCTTATCACAACAGCATGGTACGAGTAGATGCTAGATGGGATACTCCCAGTTATCTAATACAGTACCTGTGATTCACCCACTACCTCCACACCACAGAAATCCAAGAACACCTACCTACCTGCAGCCGTTCATCTAGCATGAGCGCGTCCGCCGGGAAATCATCGAACGGCCAGAAACCCGACCATCAACCCCAAGTGAGCACTGTTGCGTAAAGTAGTGGCGGACATGCATGCGTGGTAGGGAGGTGGGGTCGTTTGGATCGGGAGAGCGAATGAGAGGGTGTGAGATTCACAAAATATCACTCTAGCGGTATACACACTATGCTCCGGGGTGCCCCAAACGGCAGTTTGAGGCCATAAGTAGACTCCTGGAGCCCGAAATCTCTCTTTCACCTAGATGCATCGTATACTGCTCGTATCCGTAGTTGTTTTCCTGTGGCACCAAGTACTAGATATGTATAGGTTTTCACGAGACCTTTATTTGCGATCAAACATGTTCACAGCCATTTCCCCACAAAGTTCACAAATTTTATCGGGGGGTATCTATCTTATTTTCACAAAGCCCATATACAAAGTGCGTATATTTTATACAGATTTGCTCGTAGAGATGCTCTGAAATGGCAGGCCCGCAAAAATCCACTGTGCATATAAGCCGGGCAATCCTGGCGAGTTTGGTACAGGCGCCAGGGAATGAGCAAGTGCCGAAGAAACAAAAAACGAACAAGAATGTAGCTAGACGGGAGAATCCTACGATAAACAACCCACGAACACTGCTCCGCCGGTTCCGAGCCAACTACTGTGCAATCTTTGAGCCGTGCGTCGGAAAGAATCACTGATGCGAGCACGTAATATGATTGCACGAGTGAATATTGGTTGATTGTCATTGTTGGGGATAGAGTTAAGAGATAGGAACGGAGTAAGAAACCTAAGCGAGTAGCAGGGTTTAGAAGCAAACACAGGAAGGCGACCTTGCGGTGAAGTGACACAGGGTGATTGCCATTATTTCTAGTCGGACGCGCAACCGCTATTTCTAACACCATGTTCACCGGTGATACCTTAGCGAGTGATGCGCCATGATTGCACGGCGTGATGAACACTCAGAGGAACAAGAGCGCTCAGCCACTCACGCATAGGGCGAACCGATAGTCACCTCTCTTATACTAAACCCCTAGTGGGACGCTTGTGGCTATGGCGATCGGGCAGTGATGTCAACCATAATATGGTGACTAGGGATAGGGGAACGTAAATGAGATGTAGGTCGTCGGGATGAATCCTAGGCGATACACTGGAAATCTCTATTTGGGAAGGCTGTAATACTCGTGCACTTCTCTTGGGGTATCTATTATAGAAATTGGAATAATATATATAAAATAATACCCCATACAAGGCCCGTTGTTCGCCAGTATCAGAACTCGGCTCCCGGTTCTTGTCTTCGCTGCTGGAAGAAATCGAGCAATGCCAGTTCTCCGGAGGCCATCCACGATGTACGATTGCTGGGGTCTTATTTGTGGTATACAAGCGTGCCGTTTTCTGAGGCTCGTATCTCCTTTTGTAGGTGAGAACTCCTGTAACTTCCCATGTTTGGGGTTTGGTGATTGGTAGCTGTTTTTCTTTTCCCATTGACGGTATCTCATACCATTGCGGAATCGGTCCAATCCGTAGAGCCAAATGCGGTTCTTGCCCAAAATAACAACAATACAGTCTCTCAACACCCGACTTTTAACGACACCTCAATGGCCCCGCAAAACTCCTCGGGTCCACTTTAGGCTCTGACCGAGGTGCTCTGATATTTCGGTATTTGCTGCAGGACGATGTCTTGGACAGTAGCAGTCAGAAGACTAGGAACGTATCTAGCGCAAAGGGGTGGTTTGGGGAGATCGAGGAGGATATAATACATCTAACTGCAATCAGACCTGCCGACATGCGGGCCGGAAGCCATGGAGAAAGCCACAGTAAAATGCGGAAAGACAGGCACGTATATTAAATAGTATGACACTACCTATGTGTTTGATAAAATGCTACAAATAAACGCAATCTGAATCAGGAAAATTTGGAAAAGCATCATTTTTGCTCATGATTTTGATGTGCAACGGCAGATATGTCAACAACATCACCGCCCACAGAGCCTTTTACAAGTTAGAATGGGTGATTGAAAAGGATCACGTAAGGTACTCACCTGGAAAACAGTGTCCACCGCGACGACACAGCCGCCTTCAATGGAAAGCATCCATCTCTCCCAGTCGATTCCATTGTACGTTTCTGGGCACGGCCTCAACCGATTTGGAGGGACCTCATTGTACCCAAGTCTGTAGTAACTCGTGGGACTGACATTCCTCCGCATATCCTCCACCATCTTCGCCGCCTCCGCCGGCTTCGGTCCAAACCTCTCCAAAAACGCAGCCCGAACGTCCGGATGCGCCTCTAAATCCAAAAACTCCCACTCGATCCCATGGAACTTCTCCGGCGTCTCGATGAACTGATCAAACATATCCCGAATCGCATCCGCCCCATGAATTGCATCCGTCTGAAGGTACTTCCGCGGACACTTCAAGCCAATATGCCTATCTTTATTCTCTTCATCGCTCAGGCGGTACTTGTACGTGTGTGATCCACCAAATTCAAGGATCGACGTTGCGTCGTTCTCGTAGATCCAGTCAGCAATCGCTCCCCACAGCGATTTCCACTCCTCGGGCGTGCGACCGCGGCCGCCTCCCTTGACCCCCCCAAGCAATTTCGTCGGGTCCCAGGGGCGCACAGTGCCGGGCGCGCTGCCGCCGTAGATGAGATCCATATACGACGCTGCGCCAATGCCTAAGCTGATGGCCGGGCCGATGGAGCAATTAATCGGATCTGGACCGAGCATCCGCGCGACCGCTTTGCGCGTCGCTTCGGCGATTTGCGTGATGAAGTCCTGTGGGAGACCGATGGATGATGGGTCGGTGTTGAAGGCCACAGTGACAGTCTTGTTGGAGTTGAAACCGAACCCCAGCCCGTCCTTCGCTGGTTTTAGCACCCGCGCAGAACGGTTTGAGAGCACTTCGCGCTTGGAGTAGCGTTTGCTGCAGAAGTGGTAGATCTGCGACCAGTCTGGGTGCTCGTACAATGCGCGCAGAATCTTGCCGAATTGCACGGTGGCGCCGAAGCGTTCGGATTGGGAGTCGATGAAGCCAAAGTCGCGGATGCTGCGGGTTTGGACGTACATCTTGTCGAATAGTCAATTTATTTCTGAAATTTATACTAGATATAGTGAATAAAGCCTTACCTCACCCGGTTTCCACCTGGTATTCGAAAAGAAGTCGTATGTGACTTGACACTTCAAATGAAGTGCAAGGGGGATAGACACTTGCATCGGGATGGACATGATGGGCGTTGAGATCTTGATTTTCCCTGTGATTATTCCACTCGACAAACCAAGAGTGTGGAAATGTTAAGGAAGTTATTCTTCTTTCACTATCTTATCACCACTATCCTATCACGCAAGAGAAGCGGTTTCGCATTCTCGTATCCAACAGTGAAACAGCCCAAGGCTACACAGGGGTATAAATTTGGTGGAGGCTGTGCATCACCACCCCACTGAGAAAGCCTATTTTCTCCCACCCCACCCCCACTTGGTCAATCTTGGCTCTGGAAGCCTTTCTCTGCGGCTTCTATACGAAGCAACACCTTGTCTATCATCGTATTCTGTTAGGGATCTGAACGCGGTACGGTATTGTATTGTGCGCCTTGCGCACAACCTGGATATCTAATCCACCGCGCTCCGCGATGAGGCTGAATTCGGCTGGCTCGAGAGCGACCGCCTGGACGGCTGTTTAGAGAGGAAAGAAAATGCTGCTGGTGTCAACATTGAGAAATCTGCTGTCGACGTTTTGAGCATCTCAAATCACAGTCGGAATGGAACCTCTCGGCATCGCGCTCGGCGTATCTGGCTTAGTCCCGCTATTCAAAGTATGCACCCAACTTTTCGATCTCGTCGACTCGAGTCGCACTCGGGGAACCGACTTCGAGGTCCTGTCCACCATGCTTAAAATTGAGCAAGTGCGACTATACACTTGGGGGCGGGCAGTTGGTTTTGTCACCGACGATCAAAGTGCGTTAGATACAAACTTCCCAACGGAACTGGACGACCGACTCGAAGATCGAAGAATATCCGCTGCAGTCTCGGATGTCCTGGCATGCATGAAGCGCATCTTCGAAGACTCGCACTCGCTCAAACAACAATATGGACTACAAAAAGCAGGCGGTGCGACAAATTCCCCAGAAAGCGGGCGCGAAAACAGTAGGACTGAATTTCGCACAACATTCAAACGCACCTTCGAGCGATTCAACTCCGCATCCGTAAGCAACCAACGCAACACTACCCTCAAAGCCTCTACAAAATGGGTCATCGCCGACAAAAAGCGCTTCGAAACCCTGGTCGAAGACCTGCGCGGCTTCAACGACAGCCTCAGCGCCCTGCTCCCGGACATCGACAGTTTTGCACGGCAAGAAATCGTCGCCGACATCGGCGAGAGCGTGGACGCGGACGAACTACGTCTGATTGAGCAAGCGGCGGTGATGGGGTCCCATGACGATTTTTCCGAAGCCGCGAGTGTGCGGTTGAGCCAGATCAGCCAGGTGACGCACCGCGATGACGGGAATGAGTCGGTGTCCACGGCTTCGGCGCTGCCGCAGCCGGTGAATGTGGAGAGATTGGTGAAGCAGATTGGGAAGTTGGAGGCACAGTTGAGGGCGCAGAACAAGGGTATGTTGGATGTTTCGATTCATGAGACGTGTGGAAAGTATTGGGGTTTTGTTACTTGGGATGAGGTGGTGGGTGATGAATGGTATATGGGGATTGAGAAGGAATTGGAGTTTGTGAAGCCTTCGTATTTAGCTTGGGGTGGGTTCTCACCGTTGCTTCCTGGAAATAGTGTACATTTCTGACATTTGGTCATTTAGGGTTGCAATATGCTACAGAAAACAAAAAGATCAAAGAAGCAGGATCATCAGGGTTTGAAGGATTGGATCCAGAGGTACATTCCTGACAAAATCCCGGAATTGGGAAAATGATAACTGACAAACCCAGGCGGGCCGTAACTACCACGGCAAATTCCCAGGAACAAAAACAGTGGAAGGCTACGCTTCCGAATTTCAGCACTGGGTTTACCGACATATTCCTGGGGACCCGGAAACTTGCTTTGTATCAACGCATCCAGCACCTTCACTCAGTGTTAAGGAGCTCGTCGAACGAATCAACATTATTCAGGACTCGCGCAAACTGCCATGGGGATGGACGGACAAGCAGAACTTTGAAGACCTGCAGAAGTGGATCGGCAAGACGAACGATGTCTGGGCTGACCAAAGTTACAAGTATTCAATAGCAAACCAAGTCTCCATGTTGCTATCGATGTTAAACCGGAGCGACATGTTTGAAGATCTCATGGTTGGAGGCTCCATTGGTTACCATTTATTCGGACCAAAGGGTCATGGCCCTGCAAACTTCCTGCTTCAAATGATCCTTGCTTATGAACTGAAGCTGCGACTTGAAAACTACAAGGGCTGGAATTCTGGAATGACGCCCAAAGTCACCACAGCCCTCGAAATGGCACAACGCTGGATGGATAGCGTCAAATCCGTCTACCCCAATGAAGGCAAAGGCCTCGTCAAGTTCCACTCCCTAGCCCACGAACGACAAGTCGAAGGCTTAGTCCGATTCGCCGAAGCAATTGAGTGGCCGAAACTCCCCGAGATGCGCGAATTCGCCGAAGAAGCGTACGTCAAGATCCACGCTGGTTCGGAAGTCCCTCTTATCTTCTGGAATTGGCTATACGGATTGGTTTTGCCTGGCGACGGATTCGTGTACAATCTCATGGGTGCACTCATCACCGCCACACCATCACTTCGCTCAATGGGCGGGGCCAAATATATGGCTGCCTCTGTTGTCGTTGACGGTAAATCCTATTGGCGAGCAAAATTCGTCGTCGGCCGCGTCTTTGGCGGCATGAAAGGCGTCAAGGCAGTCGGCGGATGGATCGGTCCCTGTCCGGCGCCAATTGAAGACTCCGTAACTGGATGGGTACGAGTCCCTGCCCGAGCAGTGGAATTCCGCATACCCAGAAAACCGAACAGTGAAGACTTTGACGATGATGGCAACAGCGTGCCTGGAGCGACCCCGACGCCTTCGGGGGGAACGCCGATGCAGTCGAGACTTACGGCGGAATGGATTACAAAAATGAGCGATCCGGCAATGTGGAGGATTGTCGAGGCGCCGAAGCCGTCGCCTGAGCGGTGCGAGTTTTTGGGACTTCATTTGAAGCTGGTGGAATCTACAGTATCACCTGCGTCACCGCAGGATCAAGAGTACAGAGCAAGTCTTGATTTCAATGTCGAAGGGGAGTCGGTTACATTCACGCTTTACAGCAATCCCACCTTTGTTGCGGCACACCATTGTCTCGATGGGCCTCATTCGGTGCATTCAAACGATCTGGCGAGATTCAAGAATGTGTGCACCATTTCGGATTTGAAGAACCAGCGACACAATTCTAATGGGGTACTTATTATCAATGCGACTTGCGACGGAGGCGAACTGGCAGCTAGAGCGTGGTGTTCGGGGAATGGTCAACATGCAATTGTGAGAAGGGGAAGTGGGACATGCTTTGCTTGCGCGGTGAAGATGGCGAGTGATCAGGGGCTGGGGGTCAATTGCTTGATCTGGGCATGAGGTGTCTATGCACTGTTAAATCAAACGCATTTTGATACTTGAAATATGTATGATACCGGTAATGAAAAAACCTGAGGTATCCAAAGTCAAATTACGAGCTTAAAATAAAACACATCTCTGAGCACAATGGAGAGAAGAGGCCCTCGCTTTGGCTCGAGATGCTGGGGCTTCTGGTCATGAGATTGTTCTTTTTGCTCTCAATCACATAGCTACGACAATCAATACTCGTAACATACTCCAGTGCTTTTCAGTCTCGACAAGCCCGACCGGTTTCCAATACAGTAATCCAAGGCAAAGCGAGCCCACGGCGTACTCGTCCTAGGCAAGAAGTATCCGAAGATACGAGTTGTGACTTTGTATTTGCGCACGGATATTTTGCCATATGTTTTAAGAATTCCTGTTTTCGGATACTTCTCGCCTGGGGCGAGTAGCGAGAATGCTCATACTCGAGTACCTGTACTGTACGAAGTACTCGTACAGCGCAAACAATCCCTGTCCTATACAATCAGTATGGGCGTTCTCGCTATGCCGTGGGCCCACTTTGCCGTGGATTACCCTACAACCGCGTGAAAACGCTTTGCGGTCCGATACGACGATACGAGGACGTCATGCAGTGCGACCATGACCATGCGAAGACCCCTCGCAGTGCAGCCGTGTGAGAGCGCCTTGCAGTACCGCCATTCGGGAACGCCTTGCGAAACCCAAGCCCGAGTTCACCTCTTTAAGCTATCCTGGAAATTTGCATATCATCATGCCTTCCGAACGTCGAATCCCCAAACGAGCGGCAACCAACACTCGAAATGGAAGTCGCCGGCACAGTCATCGCCACCGCCGGCGTCGTGGGTCTGTTCAACACCGCGCTGGAAGTCTTCGACTATGTCCAGTCCGCCGCGGCATTCGGCTCGACGCACGAAGTGCTGCAAGTCAAAATCGAGGTTGAAAAGGTGCGGCTTTTAATCTGGGGGCAGGGGATTGGTCTGGATGGGTCCGCAGACCAGCAGGATGATGCGGTGAATGAGGCGCTGGACCGGGAATATCTGAGAACGGCCGTGGCGGGACTGTTGGTGTGTTTTGTCAAGATTTTGGAGGACTCTGAGGGATTGCGTGATCGGTATGGACTTGTTCAGCGTGCGGACCCCGGAGCAGGGGCGGGGGTGGAGATGGAGAATCTGAATCAGCGACTGCTTGGATTGACTTTCAAGCGAACATACGACAAATTTCGTGGGAATCCGTCGGGGCGGCAGAGGGATTCTACTTTGGCGCTGAGAATGCGATGGGCTGTGGCAGACGAGAGGCGTTTCCGACGGCTTGTCGAACAGTTGAAAGCCATCAATGACAGCCTTAATCACTTGCTGCCGACCGTTCGAGACAAGGCGAGGGCTGAAATGCGTACTGAAATCCTAAAGAGCAATGACGAACATCAACTTCAAAATCTTGTAAATGCCTCTGATGATGTCAATGATCCGGTATCAGGGGCGGCAAGTTTGAGATTGGAAATGCTTTCCGGGAGAGGTGTATCCATCCAACCTAACCCTACAACAGCGCGTAACAGGATTCCAGCCCGCCGACCCGTTTCGATATCACAGCCAGGTCCATCAGCGCAAACTTCGAGATCCGGTACTGCTGCGGCTCCTGACGCACCTGTTTCGGAACCTCTGGCCACGGAGACTACTGCGGCCCTAACACCAGTAGCTCCAGCACCTCCGAGACCCGCTCCACCAATCGCTGCTCCAGCTCCTGCATCGGAGCCAAACAATCTATCGATACCAGCAGTCCCACCATATGATAATACAGGGGCGCTCGTCGTACACAAAGTATTCTCCGGGGCTGGGGTTCCTTCCTTCTTCTCATGGCAAGTCAACGTCGAAGACCTGGGTCAACTAGCCCCAAAGCGCGAATCAATTCTAAACATTGCATTCGGTAAGTCACTACCCAACTCTCAACCCCGTCTCTTCTCTAAATCCCGGCAGACATGTTCCGCATCCCATCAAATCTCCTCCACTGCTGCCAACGACTCCTCGAACTCGACCTGGATGCTGACCCAGAATACCCCGGCTGGGCGCCTGCATCTGTATCCCCGAAGGGATTTTCGGGGGAGTATGGATTCAAGCGACTACAGGATACGGACACGCCGCCGAAGGAATGGCTGCGTGCGGCTGGGACGCCGAGTGTGAGTCTTGATGATTTGCTCAAGAGATGGAATGAGATTTCGGCGGCTGGGGGGCTGGGGCCGAAGTGGACGGAGGAAATTGGTCATCAGCAGGTTAGGGATCTGCTTGGGTCCAGCGAGTAGGTGGTCGATTGTCCATTATTTACTTGTCGAATTGAGAGTCTAACCATTTACAGGGTTGTTTGGCTCGATCCAAAAGAGACTGTCAAGTGCCGCCACCAGATCTCAGATCTTCTAGCTTCATTGAGTAGGAAAAATGTATTCCCTGCATTTGAAGAGCAAGGAGGCAGCGTTGGAGCGCTCGCTCTCCGAGATATGGTCAGTCCAAATGGCGACTATCACGGAGTCGACTTCTTATATCACATGCTACACGCGAAGGAGCTCTCACTCAGGCTAGAACGAGAGAAAGGTCATTGGCACGGCGGCATCACTCGCAAAATCATATACGACATGATTGCCGCTGAGTTATGGATGCGCAACATCGAAATCGAAACCACCGACGGCAAATACGAGTTCGCAATTCGTATGGACGTCCGCCAGCGCCAAGTCGACGCCATGATATCCTTCGCCGAGAAAATGGAATGGCCCTTCATCGCTGAAGCCCGCAAGACCCTCAACGACTCTTTGCATTCGGGTAAAGAAATCGACTCCCGCACCTGGGACTGGGTCGCCGGCCTCGCACTCCCTGGATCATTCTTTCCCCTGACACTGATGTTCGGCCTGCACCAAGCATCTCCCTCGCTCAACAAGACACCTCCCTCCGGCATCGTCCAAAGCCTCCACGGAAACTTTGGCCTCGTTTTCCCACAAGTCTCATACTGGCACAGCCGCTCCATAATCGGTCGCGTCCTCGCCGTCGTCCCGAAGGTCCACGAAATATGCGGTTGGGTCGGGCCATGCGTATCACCCACCGGGCTCGAAACGTACCGCACGCCTGCCGCGCTGGTGCAAGTGCACACGCGTGCTCCGGCATTCAAGTTGCAAGATTCGGCGGGCGAGCAGCAGCCGTTCGTTCCGTCGGACGGACGCTTGACGTGGGAGGAACCTGTACTTCCGCCGGTGCCGGAGGAGGTTTGCGTATTGCAGAAATTGCATGTACTCCCCGTGCCCACGGACGTGAATTCTACCAATCCAGGCGGCGGGGTGACGGCATATCGCGCAAAACTCGATTTCTACCTGCTCAGGGCCAACAAACCCATCACCCTGACGCTTTACAGCAACAGCATTTTCGTCGCCGCGCCGCCGTGCAAAGGGACACACAAGATCGACCCGAAGTCGGCCAGCACCTACACCCGGACCATCTACGAAGTGTCGCAGCTCGACAAGGCGGAACTCAAGACGGAAGGGGTCACGGTGATCAATGCGACGGGGCATGGTGCGCAGGCTGTTGCAAGAGCGTGGTGTTCGGAGAAGGGGACGAATGCGGTAGTTTGGAAGAGGGATGGGGAGTGTTGTTTTAAGTGTGGACTGATGGTGGCTGGGAAGGAGGGATTGGATGTTGATGTTTTGATTTTGTGTTGATATTTTTTTTTCTCGTAGCCCCGAGTCGATGATAAGTTTGGGCTTGGAGCATCCAGACACGCTGGCCAACATTAACAAGCTTGCTTTCACATAGAGAGGACACGGTCGAGGTGCAAAGGCCATCAAAATGATGGAGAAATTTGTCTTTCTACGAGCGCCGGTCTTGGGTGTCGATCATCCCGATACCTTGCCCTCCGCTGTAGCGCTGATTGGATGGCAAGGAGATGATTTGGATAAGGTCGCGTCAGGTAATGGAGAGCCTTAAGTGAGATAATTTTAGCTAGCATGAGAAGAGGCGAAACTGATGAAATTTACTTCTTTCAAATACCCATATATATGACTTTCGTAAGAAACGCGATGGAATCGCTTGTATCACATCCCTCATTTTGGCCGAGTGACATACTGTGAATAATTTCGTCCGGCAAATTTGCTCGATACCTCTCCTTCTATTTTCGGACCCCCCC